>LUCH01000859.1:35732-46535 GCA_013368495.1 Paragonimus heterotremus | reverse complement strand
TTCTCCGTATTTATCAGACAGTAATTGGGTAACATCGTGTAGTTATCGTCTCCGTCTCAATTACTACAAGAAAGTCATTAACACCAAGCTAGTAGTATAAGAGTGCTCGACACATCGGCTGGTAAAACGATAAGGCTTTTTCTTTCACATTCTGTGTCTAGTCAACTAATTTAGAGTAAAATAAAAGGAGCGGAGTTTTGATTGAAGCGTGCTGGTTTGACGCAAATGTCACAACTTATCTCACCATCGAATGCATTTTGCCCGGTTCGACGAATGCTCTCAATCTACGAATATCGTTGATCTGGACATACAACGTACCTAATTATTATGCACGATCTATAGCCCTCAATCTTCGAGCTTTTGTAAACACACATTTTTCCTGCCGTAAGTACTCCAAACTGTTCTTGATTGACAAGATTTGTGTGCCGGAAGTGAAATTCTGACGGCGGCCATAATTGTCGATCGGTTATAGGTGATTCTGCTCGTTGGTTTCTTTTGATCTACATCTGAGAATGATCCGTAATCTTGAATCAACTGGTGAATACTAAGTAGTAAACAGATGATCAGATTACGCTTCACCCCGAAAGTCTATTCATACGATTCGATCTGGTTTCAAAGTGAAACGTCAGAGCAATAGCTACTGCTGTTACCACTACTACTGGTAAGTTATTGCCAGTTGCGTAGGAATCGAAGTATTATTTAGTTTATGGCTCGATGGAGGATATTTCACCACAATCTCACACCATCCACTCTGTTTTCCAATGACTGAGTAATTTTATTGAGTAATAAGACAGAGTGCATATTAAATGTATAGACAACTGTTTTGTATTAAAAATAAAAACGCTTATTTGAATGTCCTCTTTTAGACTGAAGAGAAGAACATAAACATCACAGGCATCTTCACTACACTGAACATACAGAGTTTTTCTGAATAGGTACGGGTATGTACTCAGCGTCAAATACATTTGAATGGAAGATTCAACATTCTCCTGTCCTTCGAGGTCACTTATCTCAGATAGGGACAATATACGTGAAGGTTACTTCTTGTTGTAGCCACAAGCTGCTGTGCCCAGTTTTTCAATAAAAACAGTCCGTCATGCTTATGGTGAAGTCAGTTAGGAGAGATCAGTGGAATTGTCTTACAGGTGGAAGTGAGAGATTGAACTCACGGTTTAAGATGGGACGCATGTTTTGGTTGTCTCTTGACAACCGACTTAATCTTGATGAAACATGTTGAATTTATGACAAGCATATGTCACTTGTGGCCCAAAATAACGTACGAGGCACCGACGATCCCATGAAGACTAACAAATTAACTCGGTTTACAAAATGCATACTACCACCACAGCGATGAATCAGTGAAACATGATCTTAAATTGGTTCACGTCAACTGTTGCCACGTTTAATTTAGTAAGCAATGCAATATGCGAAGCCTTCCCTAATTTGAATTATCAAACGGGTTGGCTGCTGACCGGGACTGCTGTGTTGCCGTTACATCAATATCATAGACAGTAATAAATCAGTGGATCTCATTGATACTTAATTGTCATGCAACCACGAAGAAGAAAGCAATCTCTAGTCAAGAACAAAAACGTAAAAGAAGGGAAACCAAATACCAAAGACATCAATGACTTTAGTTCGCCATTTAACACCAAGATGCCTACAAACTACAAGCAAACAACCGAGCTATAAGTAAAAGTGAGGCGTCATCGGTAGGGCAGTTTCCACTGCCCCGCATCACTCACTTTACAGACGACTAGGCCAAATGACAATAACATTCACATCACTGAGCCCAATTAGTCACCATCTAACCTAACGTCTCCAACTAGCGATTCTGTGAGTTGCGAGGTACTCAGTCAAAGAGATGAACACGCTCTACAATGGCCGACCCTTTCTTAAGGACTTCATTTCTCTACACCGGCTCATCCACAGTTCACCTCGCGCCCTACGTCAGTCGACCACAGCATCAACAAATAGTGTTAGCTTTTGAAGTTAACTAGCTCGCATTCTTAATACATGGCCTAACCATCTAAGTTTGTGTAAACGTAAGAACTGAACGAGAGAACTCACCTGACAATCACAAACAAATACCCGCTTCCTAACTACTTCACTGCTTACTCGTTGATGTCACCTGGTACCAGCGATCGAACTTAGACAACGGTGGTAAAATACCTGAAGACTGTTCACGTCTTCTACCTTGCGCCGCCAATTTTTGCTCTCACAATCGCCTTACAGACCCGACCCGTAAGTCTCAGAAAGATGCCTCTGTGTCATCAGAGATGTCCTAGTTCGACAAATACCACCCTAACATTCAGACAGAAACACTTTACATTTTGAGGCTACAAAGCTCAATCCGAAATGTTTCACAAAACGCAAAATAACGTCTAGCATCGTTTGTAATATTTGAAGCTTGTCAAACAGCAACATTTTGTCATGAGTATAATCAAGATAAATCAGTGTCCTATCAGGTAGGAGGTCCACGCCTGCATCATGTAAGTGCAACAGACAGTTTTCCATCACTTTGTCTACGACAAAATTAAACAGTAATGATGAAAATGGACAGTTTTGACATACGTCCCTCTTTCTGTTGAAACTGCCAAACAGTTCAAGTAAGTCTTAGCCTGAACGGAAGTATGGGGACTATGGGCTGACAGTTTGTTCACATACTTGTTTGATACATCCCTGTGTTTAAGTGGCTCGTACAGCAGCACAGAATGGGGAAATACTGATCCGAATGAAAGTTTCTGAAATTTTCATTGTATGCTCATGCGCTGAAGCTGAAATGGATGATTCTTCATTTACAACACACAACTCAGAGTATTCTCTACCCCTCACGAATGTTCTAGCAGTTTTTCGTTCTTCAGGCTACTAGCACAACTTGCATATCTATATTTAAGAACATGGACAGTCGAGTATTTTGTTGAATTTCTTGACTCCTCAAAAAAAATCTAGTCGTGTCCTAAGCTGAAGATTATCTATCACCTTTAACGATATGTGTTAGAATAACTCGTTATACCTGGATAGGCTGATAAAACTGCATCTGATAGCAGCTTTCATTTCACCAGCTAATAGCCATGGGACATTCTCATGGAGCCGATGGGGTTGTTTAAATGGAATTCTGAAATGAAATATCTGGAAATGAAGTAACCAGAGCAACAAACGTGGGGACAACTAACCAGAGCAACTTTTTAAATATCGATGTTTTTCTGTAAATTACTTGTGAAAAATACAACTTTCCCTCAAATTGTGCAACAGTTCACCTGGTAGTATTTCCGCAACCACACGTATCGATCGAGTAAAAACGAGAACCGAGCAAAATTTCAGAGCAAAACTTAAGTAAACTAGATCAGACCCAACACTGTGTTGTGTAGATTTGCCAGTCTCCTAGGTGGTCGGTCCGGATTACTTACAGGGTTTGCACGCTGTTGTGTGCAATGAAACTTGATGCTAGTTATTTGCTTCACATGCAGTTTCACACTTCGCGAATCTCCATTTTTAGTCCCGTAATTTGGACGACAAATTGCCAATGAGATCGTAGGTCGATTTAGCATGGGCTTCAGTTGCTTTCTGCTTTTCAGGATAAGTTATGGCATTTCAAGTGTCAGGACTGCCTGGATGTTCCGGCAAACCTAGAAAACTAATCATTTAGAACGGGACCATCACTGTGGAAATTTGTGTGGAACTGCCACAATGGTTTAAGAACACGAATGTTTAAAAAATGACAATTGACAAATGGATCGGTGGAATTTTGTTGTCTAATCCATCATCACGATTTATGTTCCAACACTCATTTAAAGCGAGAAAACTCTTAGTGAACAAGGTAAACATATTTGTCGTAGTTTTATGCCTTAAAAAATCCATACAAGTAAGTGGCAGGACTGCTACAACAAAACGTTTAGAACACCTGAGAGTTTCAGACCTTCATAACGTGAATTCGAGTGAAGATTAAAAGGTGAATCAAACATATATGAAAATTTTGTAAGGTTTTTTATACACTGAGATTAAAATGACTTTGTATTCACTTTTTGATAAGGTTAGCTGAAGTCGCCTTACTTTGAAATACATGAGCAAAGAAAGCAACCTGAAAATTCAGATGCAACGATTCAACAACTAAATTTTGATTATACTTGTGGACATCTCACTGAAATGAGTCCAGCAGTGTCAGTCAGTTCGTTCATCACTAGCTTATGTTAGAACAATTAAAAATATCTGAACACGTCCTGAAACTATGGGTCCCGAAATAGTCATCTTATGTTGGGGCCTATTGGTATTGCATTTCTGGTTGGCAATTCTTTGAAATAAACAGTTGAACACAAAACTGTTCACAGACAGAGGGTAGACTTCAGTATTTCAACTGTGAATTTGAATCCGTAACATATCTATTTTTACTGATCTCACTAGATTTACTGTAACTTCCGGTTCTGTCTGAATGTTGACCTGTCTCAATGTCTCAATACAGAAAGTGCAGTATATGTGATTATTTAAGTCTGTTTCCATTGAAACAAAATTATTTCAATGTTTGTAATTTTAATCGTATTTATTCGAGTACATTTTAATGTTTAATAAACACACCGTATTCTGAGCTCATGATAAGTTTGACTAAGTTGACAGGTACCTACTGTTATACCTACCGTAAAAACTAACGGTATGAAATTAATACGCCAAATAAAACCTTGTTTTTGTAATTGTGCATATAAATATACATTTCACAGAAGGGGATAAAGACTTTCGTTATATTTTATTGTCTGTGTTCGTTGAGAACATTGTTGCCAGGCCGTTTAGTTCCATGAAGAACAACTGAGTGAGAATGACTAAAATTATAACTTGCTAACGCTACTGTTAGGCAGGTGTGCCAACAACAGCCAATGAAAACTTTGGGGGAAGATTTCGCACCTGCTGAACTCTGAGGATGAGATTGTAGCATGGTCGGGATCTCTGTAATGTATGTATTCCCCAAGTGTAATTTGACCGAGCAGAACTTTGATATTTGCCAGACTTAGCCATGACTACATTGTTCGGCAGTGTGTTTCAGTGTGAGCAGGTTGACTGCCTTGTTGTCTGTCTGTCGGTCTCAAATTGTACTTTCTTGCAGTGAGGCCTTAGACTTTTATCTTCTTTCACTAGAAGGGATTCTGCCATTAAACGTTCCAGTGTTTAGATGTATTTATGAGTAAGAACTCTGTCTTGGGGATATATAAAATAATGTGTCACTTCATCACGGTTGTCTGTCACACTGTATAATTTTAACCATAAAAAGTATTCCTCAGTCTACAACTCTGTCGCCATATGTTCTGAGTGAAGACCTCAACACTCCTTAATTTACAACAATTTAAAAAATAATTTATGAGGTAATATTAAAATGTCTTATTACAACAAACTAGTAATGGTGAAGGATTTTCGAAGAAAAAAGATCGAATACATTTTTTATCGGATCATGACCCTCACGTTCAAGTAGATTTTTAAGTAGATTTTCAATACCCTTCTCGAAATGTAGCACCAGGCCAAAAAATCAATGTTGCTGGACTTCATCAGTACTACTTATCGTTTCCACAACCTAAAGCTTAACGTTAGTTCGAATGTGGTTGAATGTGCAATCTGGTCGTATTTAGCGTGACTGTTTCAGCGCAGTTGTCATAGTGCCTACTTCACGAAAAATGGACCGATTTTCAATAGCTATACCAGACAATTATATGAATCACTCTTGGGCTTTAATAAGAACAGATATTAAAATCTGCATCGAGAGTAGATGGTCAACCACATTTTTGATGAAATTTATCAGACGGGCAGAAAAATGCTCGGATGCTGCACGCGTTTGGGAGACCAGGGCAGGTGGAGGTAAACAGTAACCAGTATACATTAATTTGTAGATCAGTCACCAGGAATTTACAGTAGGTAATTCTCTCTGTTTTTCTGGCACCAGTCAACAATCTGGCGACAACTGGATTGTTTTGAGTGAGTCTGTTCAGCTGTGAATGATGTCACATTCGTCGAATAATTGCTAAGAGCATAGCACTAACTCACTCAGGTCCAAAGTTCAAATCACGTCTGAAAATGGACCACTGTTCAGTTTGGATTATTCAGAGCGGGGTTTCTAGGATTGTGGTTCTTTGCGACCCTAATATTTGAAAATTTGCATTTAGGTTTCAGTGTTTCCGAATTTCGGGTTGCACGTCATTTAAAATACGATTTTTGTTAATTTGCAATACGTCGTGTAGCATTTCGCCTCAGAGACAATACAAATAGTAGCAGATTTTGCCAACATTGACTAGCATATGAGACGTGAATATGGTTTTTGGAAGTGAGCCTTCATAGGTAGAAACAAATTTTATGTGCCGTTGGTTACAATTATCAACCGCGGCCTCATTACTGTCTGCGGAGGCGTGTATATGGACTAGAAACTCTCAGGCCTATGTGACATTTCGTTGTATTGTTGTGGTCGTCATTTTCACCCATTATTCTGCTGCCCGATCGCACCGAATACGATGAGCAAGCAGTAGATAAGCAATACACTATAATCTACAGACAGTTTCTTTTATTTTCCATTGTTTCTCCTACAGAAATTTTAGTGGATCCTAGTAGGTATTTACTAACAAATATTTATAAACCACACACACTTTTCACTAAGCCATGACTGTACTTCAAGATGTAAAGCAACCAGTCTGGTCAGTTGTAATTAGTACCCATTTGTGCTAATCGGGTAATGGTTGCGAAGAGAGGGTGCAAGCTACACATTCTTTATTCAAGGTCCAAATAGCCCGTATAAGATCGGACATAATCGAAAATTCAGGTTGTCTAATTCATTTCCCAGTGCCATGTTGACTTCATGGCGTTAATGCGTTTAACAGACCGCGATGATTCATTGTCTATGCAACAACCTTTCGTTACATACTTGAAACGCTTTGTTAACCATTGCCAGCTACACGTGGCACTCGTCCTTGGAAGGGTCAAGGTCACAAACTACGCTACTTATCTAAAACAGCCCGTCCTAACTTTAGTGAGATCACTCTGAATCAACTAAAGTGTTAGTGCTTTATGCTAGCAGTAAGATCCATCTGTTATTACTATTTACTCAGCACACCAGAATACCTTGACTGTTCACTTATTTACCATTATTCCTAAAGAGTTTTAAATCCTGCCTAGCCCAAATGGGTTACAAAAATACAATGTATGTCCACAACTGCTTCATTCATTAAGAATAACAGATGCTACATGGGTTACCACAACTCAACAAGATGAAAGAAATATCTTTTTAATCAGTCAGAAATGGGTTTCAGAAATCAAAAAAATGAAGAAATTGAACAAAAAAGTGTAGTTCAGCGTGCACATGAACATGAATCAACTTCATGAGATTGTCCAGCAGATACTAGAGAGGAAAAGAAGAAAACCGCAGAATGAAACAATGCACAGTGGATGACAGGAAAGAAAAGGGCAATTTGAAAACGCTCAATAAATCGTTTCCGAAATTTTGTTTGCTGACATGGAACATTTTCAAGTTACCGTAAGATAACCTGATATCAAAAAAACAACTTCGTAATATCGTAAAACGTCGACTCAAACTAGATCGGAGTGGCTACGAATAACACCGATTATTGCTGTCCTTATCTGAACCCAGCGGTCAAGCAAGTGGTTGAATATCTGTGACTGAGGAGGTTGGACTTAACGTATTCAAGTACAAATATGAGTTGTCCCGATTGGATATAATTTTCTTATCATGAGGTCGCCATTTTCGTTGTCATAACGACGACGCATTCTGATTTACGACTTTCTGCACGAACACCTATTATGAAGACAAGGGTACTTCTCTGTCCGAAGGTAGTGTCTCGAAATAAAAGGGATCGTTCCTAGCGGAAAGACCATCGAAATTCAGATGGTGCAGAGTACGAATGTTTTATGATGAACTAAGACCACATCAAAAACACATATCCTAACGGACCGGTGTGTATGTGAGTTGTGGATAGATGTCAACAGAATTTGATCATTATGAATTGACGTATATTCAGATAGATTTATGTAGATTAAATGAAAACCCCATGTACTGTTGACCAAATATATTTGCCTAGCACCCAAATCATTTTTGATAGAATCATTCATACAGACATGAAATCTCAATGAAATGTTTTGCCTTCAAAAGTTAAATCATGAACCATATAGACTTCACGTTTGTTTTTTTGTTAACGTAACCTCGTTATACTTAGCATATGAAATATATGTACGCAGCAGCTATACTTCAGTCTCTAAACTTCAGTCTCTCTATACTTCAGTCTCTATGAACTAATAGCTGCAGAATTGTTATTTTGTTCAAGTTAACTCTGAACTGACACCAAAACACTTTAGAGGAGACCCAACTGTGAAAAGTCAGAGCTTCCGCTGGATTCAAACCAGCAACAGAAACAGCATGCCTAAACGTTACAAGCGCTGAACGGTGGCGCTGGTGGATTCCGCCGTGAACTGGTTGAGCAATCCTGCCAGGGAAATCAATCCCCTGGATCATTTGGTGGGTTCCACATGAAACAATGGGACGGGTGAGTGACAGAGTTCGAATTTGAAATTTCCGAGCTCCTGGTGCGGCTTCGTAGCTCAGCTGGTAGATCACTTGCCGCGTTTAGGCATGCTGTTTCTGTGGTTGGTTCGAATCCAGCTGAAGCCCCGATTTTTCGCAGTCGGGCCTCATCTAAAACCATAAATCTATCAAACTGCTCATTAGTAATACTGAAACATGTATTCGTTTATGTTTTAGGATTTATTTCACTGTGATTAAGTCAGAGCTCTGACTGGCCTTGGGAGGGCAATTTATTTATCTCTTCTAGACGGTTATCTTAACAGATAGTTTGAGCGTGCCTAACAAGCTGCCTACTTGTTAATGGCAAAAAATCACGAAAATGTTGGCGTTCAGCCAGTCAGCCTTACTAAAAATATATCCCCATACAGAGAATTTAGCTGCTGGACTTACAGTATGTATGTAACTTCTTTATTATCATAAAAGATACGGTCACATCGATCGCATTATTAAAACTTCCTTTGTGCATTTGTGAATGAAATATTTGTAGGCTACAGACGTAGCTCCTTACCTCGGTTTGTGTAACACACTCCACACATGAACATGCGTTTGCTGCCGTTTGTTTGCTGTCAGCGGAAAAAAGTATCGCTCACTGATTATTAAATCTAACTCGCAAATAACCAGTAACAAAAGATTCTTAATTTTTAAAGTACTTTTGCATATCCCCTATAAAGTCAACTGTAGAGGTTGGAAAGGAAATTCCATTTGGTTACCGGTGGATATAGCACCGCATCAAAATGTTTGACTGACTGAACTTGGAGTGAGAACTTGATTTTTATCGCCTTATATTAACGGATATATGTTCTGTATAGAAGAATATGAGCAACGGACTTCGGGAACACTATCATTACGTTCAGATACAGTGTGTGGTAAGCATCAGTTTTCCGAAACGTTGCGAAATTTTAATCAAACAGAATGACCATAATCCTTCGTGCGAGTAATTGGTGAATTTATGTATATTCTAAACACAGGCTGCCAAAAGCTAGTACACTGAAGTACCAACCACTCACGTGCAGACCACCGTAGTTGTTTCGGTGCACAAATGCTGGTTAATATACCACCAGAGACCATTGAATGACACGGAAACGTTTTTATTAACCTGCATATATCCGTGGATACATTGTGTAGATCAGAGATTGAGAGAACTATGCTGTTTCAACCGGTGGCAAATGAATAGTAGAACTGCTATCTGTATAACAAACTTGTAGCAAAACGCAGCAACTAGCACACAGCTCTTAAATCTGTACAACACAGTGTCCGGATGCGTTCATTCGGACAGATCCATCTTTACAAGACTAGTTCCATTATCACTTTCTCCTGTTTTTTACTGCCAGTAAGATCACTTCCAATCTGCACTGTTCGTCTGCTTTCAACTTATTGGATGTAAGTAGCGTTTTATATTTCCCTATGCCACCAAACAATAGGGTGAAAATGAATCAAAATTTACCTCGGCTGCAACTGTTTCACATATGCCCATTATTTCATTAGAACTATCATGATATTTTCAAACACATCAAGGTGTCCACCGCGGTCTCACATTACTTGCGTCGATTAGCTATGCCAACTTCGCTAGCATAGCAGTTCACAAAGTGTTCAGTATAGCCAGTTCCCGTCATATCTTATAAAAACTGTAGATTTGATTTTGCTCAGCTACTGTACTTTTCAAAACGGAGATTTCTTTTGTCAGGTGATAATCTCACAAAATATAACTTGCTCGTCTGGTGGAAAATTATTAAAATTTTTTGAACAAACCAAGTACTAGGAAGGTAGTAGGAAATCCAGGAATCCCACCACATGGAAATTGTGGCATAATGCACTGGTGTAAACAAACGCATGTTGAGTATAAATTTTGACAAGCCCTGAAGTTCTCAAGTTAAGGCAGGACAATGGTATCCTCTGTTCAACAAGGGAGAATTTTTCAGCTGTTTACCTACACACAACTTACACAGATGGGGGACAACTAACCAAGTGTGTTTCAGTCACAAAATAACTGAAATGACAAAAAACATGAAATTCATGGAAATGTGGGCTAACGGCCACAGTTGGCATCAGTCTCAAGATAATCTACTGGTTAACTTTTGTGGTTTATTCAACAATAGAAACACCGGAAGTGGACAGAACGTGATCTAAATGAGAAATAACGAGATAATTGTGAGACTGGATGCTTGCCACCAAATGTTTCTATCAGGATCTAATGGAAGATACAGAAGTGCATTTAGAGCAGTCCGAACAAGGCTGATGGGAAT
>LUCH01000859.1:0-27068 GCA_013368495.1 Paragonimus heterotremus | reverse complement strand
CAACACTGCTGTTGGGTCTCATCTAACTACTCAACTCTTCGAAACTATTCATTTGTGATATAAGTTCTGTGCTCAATAATAGCACTGATGTATGGCGGCGTGGAAGGTTTGAAAAATCCTGCCCAGGCAATCAATCCCTGAACTGCAAAGGATTGCTTAAGTAAGGACCGATGTTTCAAAATCTAACTAAAGTTGTGTCTGGCTTGAACTTTATTCACTATAATACCTGATTAAAATAGTGTCCAAATAAAACAATACATCCACAAGGATCACCAACAGGACTTGCCTAGAGTTACATGCAAACATTTCATTAAAAATTCAGTTGTTACCCAAAATTTTATTAATTTTCCCAATACAAAACAAGTAGACGCCATAAATCTGATAAAGAACGTATTCTTTCAACAGAAGTTCATAAAGATTAACTCATAAAAGCTGATTTCTAGTGACAACCTGTGTTTTGAATTGTTGGTTGCAAAAAAGTGAGATCAGTTGAGCACATATTTATTCGCTTTTGTTTTGGATCAAACAGTGAGGTTAAGTAATGTGATTAAGAAACCTAAAGCTGCAGAACAGTGAGGTTGA
This sequence comes from Paragonimus heterotremus, assembly GCA_013368495.1. NCBI lineage: Eukaryota > Metazoa > Platyhelminthes > Trematoda > Plagiorchiida > Troglotrematidae > Paragonimus > Paragonimus heterotremus. Next base: position 26,486 of record LUCH01000859.1, on the reverse strand, counting down.
AGCAGTAAAACATAACTGGGGCTTCAAATGAATAAATACGTCTGCAATTGACGACGATGCGTGATAACTCCCGGCTTCTCTATAATCAAGATAGGAAACTGTTAACCATCAGTTCTTGTTGCGCTTCTGATAACAATGACTCACAACACTAGAGCTGCTGATTTTTGGTTAATGATTATGAGTGACGGTTCAACAATCAGCTTTGAAAGGCTATAGACGCTTGGAAATTTCTACTGATCGTACCTCCTGATAGAGGTTCTGCATATTGGTACCTAAAATTAGGACATAGCTGCAGAACGCTTGATGAAAGATTGTCTCATCTTAGATAAGACTCGTCAAAGGACGTTCAAAATAAACTATTCTTAAAGTTATGTATCTGGGAGTTATATATCTGAAAGTAGATCCGGTCAGAATTAAAATTTTGTCTTTCCGTCGTAGCAACTAAATTGCAGTATTTCCTTGAGAATTCACCGATATAAGAAGCACGTCACTTGACCACCTGGGTATCCAAACCCATGAAGGCTAATGGTATCCTAATGATAAAATGAGCAAAACAAATTTGGTTCGAAAATTCTAGACAAAAAGGGGCATCGGCCAGAAGAGAATTCCTGTGTCACGACAAGTATTCAGTCACTTGCTCTGAAGAACTTTTGTTTGTCATCAGTGCAAACTCAAGCAGGTTCTATCGTTCCTATCAGTGATTCATATCCACTGATTTGTGCTCGCTAAAGACCACAGTGTTAAAAATGAATAGGCTTAACATTGTCCCAAAAAATAATCACTCAGGTTTTATAAATCATTGCGTACTAGTGTGGATTTGGAACTAAAATAATAAACTGAATTACAAAAAAAAACAGGCCCAACAGCTTTGTTCGATTTCCCGAAATCAGTCAGAGTCAAATAAATCAACCTATTATAGCTGTGACTGAGCACAAAGTTTTTATTGTATGCATTTAAGAGTTCTTTAAAATCAAGCCACCTATTCGCTGAAATTCAGGAATGTCTTCAAACCAGCTACCATTTCACTAAATTGGAAAACATGCGATCGATTTTCTGCAAAAGACTATAACAGAACAGCTTTTGACTGCTTTCCGGGTCACACATGTGGACTCATTTTTTCATCAGTGTTATCCACTTCAAGTTCAGTCACATGCATCGGCCCTGGCTGTGAATGATTTGTTTTGATGGCTGGTTTACATGCCCAGTTATAATTGAATGCAATTTAGAGAAAAATCACTGGATTGTTTGGCTCTCTGACAGTGATTAACTCATCGTCTAAATTTTTTTTCTTCAAGAAGTAAATTTAATCCAGTTTCCTCTGTTTCACTCCTTCATAGTGACTGTTGCTTCAGATCTTGACTCAATACTACAGTTCTTGTAACTTTACTCTTGCATGTTTTGACATACACCCAGCTGTTGCAAATTGTTTCTCCGATGCATTAGGGGGATAAGCATTGTGTTTGCGTTTTCTCTCACGTGCACGATTACAAATGATTTTGATGACAAATGTTAACTAGACAGAATTGATGTAATGTCGCCATTAAACTATACACCACCAAACGCTTCATTAATCGGACTGTCTCTCAAATATAAAGTGGTACGACTTTTTTAATTTACAACGTTACTGGATCAAATTGAGAAGTATACATATACTGACGGTAAGGGTGCGTTAACTGATGAAGATCATTTAAGGTTAGCGTTTTCTTAAAGCAGAAACTGTTGTTTTTACGCAGAATGTGACTGCAATCTTCACTCGAACGAATGTCGTTTTTCCAACGCACTCTACCTCATGTCCAACCGTATTAGCGGTGGAGTTTGTGAAAATTGTCAACATAACACTGCCGGAAGAAATTGCCAACACTGTGCAGAAGGATATCATCGAGACTGGACAAAGCCTATCAGTCACGAGCAGGTATGCATAGGTGAGTTCATTCTAAGCTTTCACGATTTCACCGCAATTGTCTTGAGAGGTGGTTGCGTACCTTTGTACTATCTTTGCATATCTTTCCTTTACACAACTAAAAATAATATCCGGTTGATTGTATCAGCTTTTGTTGGGTGCAAACCAGAATTTAAAGGTAATTAGATTCTTCCTTCTCGAATTGAGTCACATAGTTAGCTGGGTTACTGAGTTTATTTGAAGCTGAATGAATTCGTTATTTAACAAAAACCAGAATATACCAGTGGAAACCAAAATTAGATTCTGTCTACTCTTAACAGTCATCCGGAAACAATCATTTCTTTTTGAAGGAAACAAAGAAAAAATACAAAAAATTTTTATTATCCCATCGAATAAGTCAACCGACCACCGATCTTTTAAAAGCGTGGCGGCTGGCAGCTTTTATGGAAGTATGGAGACATTTTAGTATGAAACACCGTGGACCCAGTAAAACTTAAGTACGATCTACCAACCTGGTCACTTAATTGTAATGTATTCATCAGTATTCGAGGATGCCGAAGTAGATATGCAGATATTTGGCGGCTGTTTTCTTAGATAGGTGATAAATTCCAGTTAGCAGTTTGGGTTCAGTGATGATACCATCTGATTTTGGAATGCTTATCGCACTTTGTCAAATAAGATTATGTTGTTAGAACTGAAAGCTGTAAGTTGTGTGTCCTTGTCGGGCCGGCGTTTTGTGTATGCTGCTTGCGTATGAACAAGTGCAACCTGCCGAAACTCAAATGATGTCTACGTTTTTCTCAACCCTAGTATGCGCAGTTTATCAGCAAATAAAATAACATTATTATGACTCACGCAGTTACACACATTCTCCAAAAAATGTCGCTTTCAGATTAAAAATATTTAGACGGGTAGCATCATCTGATGTTTCATGATTGTTCACTTAAAGTGGTTAAAATTCTCGACTTTTTCAATTATGTTGATCACTTTTTATATATGTAAGAGGCTTGTTTCTGTACAATAGTTTTGCTTTCTGTGATCTTAATGGAATATATACGAAGTGCGGCCCTGGTCAATGACGGCGGAACCATTCGCTTGTATACAAGGAGAAATATATTAAGCTTGTCCACCTGCTGGTTCAAATCACCCATAGACATGTAACTAATTTTAATCATAGGGAGACAAACGTTCACAGAGGGGAGTCAACGTAACGGAGAACGTCAACTAACAACCTGGAATACGTGAACTCAGGAGCAACACGTGATGTGAGATCCAGAGAGACATCTATGGACATTGGGTTGACGAATTTATGAATGTTCGTAAACTACCAGATAGGTAACGGTGACATTTTTTTAAATTGTCATAAGTTTTGTAAAGTAACAAGTTAGTGAACTTTCTTAAGAAGCTACATTGAAAGCGGTATCGATTACCATTATAAACAAATTCGTTAAACTATACATGAACTGTATATACCTAACTTGTTTTCTCACGCTTAGTTTTCTAAAGTCAACCTAACATGTGATATTGAAAGTTCGTGCACACAAAGAAATTTCGGAAGCTGGGGTCCATCAGCATAGATGTATGAGGTGGAACAGGAAATTTAGTTTAATTTCTCAGGGGCAAATGGAAGACTCTTAATATGTTGAGATTATTAAAATCTTGAAAATCTCTAGCGGTAACAGTTACAAAGCTGACTGCAATACTGCATTTAATAGCACTGGTTTACGCCTCCTAACTGTGAGGTACACATCAAGCTGTATGGTACACTTCCGCTGTTTTGGAAGTGTTTCGTTGGTACCGACGCCGACACTATGCAGATATTTTTTGCTGTTTTGCTTTAATAACGTTTAAAATCCCCAGTTAAATCCAAACCAAATTAGTGGTTAAAACGCATGACGTATTAATTGTATTTTTGAACGGACCTACTCTTTCATCTCTACCTATTGTAGCCTGTCGCTGTCATCCGATCGGGTCCCTAATACGCCACGACTGTGACCGAAGGAGCGGACAATGCCGATGTAAACAAGGCGTAACTGGGCTCACTTGTGACCGATGTCAGGATGGATATCATCAAACACGATCCCCGAACAATCCGTGTACGAAAGGTGAGTTATGTCGACCTCGTATATGATTGGTTAAACTGAGTGAGGTAGAAAAACACCGGATCACGGGGGTCACTTTTTTTCCCACTTCTAGTTGTTTTGTTTCTCAAGTAAACAGTCCCAATCTCTCGAGTATAAAATCCACCCCTTGTTGGGTGTTTTGACACAGCTGTTTTCCTAAATTATATCTTCATTTGAATTTTGTGATTGGATTATGCCGAAGACTCTAAACTTTGCCAGAAATACTCTTTAAAAACTTGTTATTGTGTACCATAAACCCTGTCAGGAGAGTTAATTGGAAAAACTCCCAATTTTCGACGTACATTTCATTAAGACAAAATCTGTCCTCCGACAAGATAACGAATTTTCTTTGCATACTCAACAGATGGAAAAGTTTGATTATTGTATGCTTTTTGCAGCATTAACTCACAGTTGTTAGGATTCACGATGTTCCATTCCGGAAATGTTCCATGTATTGATAAGGGCGGAGGCCACAAGTGAGCAGTTTGGACACAGTATATCTTTCTATTTAATTCATTCACGTTTTTGTTCATGGTACATTACCTGTGCTGTCTAGCATCACCACTCACTGTGACTGTCTGCAAATATGAAATAACAATGGCTGTCCTGTTGTTCACCACTGTATCTACAATGTAACATCCTGTGTCTGCACTTATTTTTTTCACTCTGTTCTCAACACAAATAACGGAGACCTACAGTATTCATCCTAGGATACTTATGAAGTTTTCGGTTGAACAACGGTTCTGCTGTATGGTTCCCTGCTTCCGGAGGCCTGGAACACATGATGTTCAGATCCATTTGCGTTCGACTATTTTAAACAGTAATTACCGTATTTTGTTTGGTTTGGAATCAAACAACTTATCTAAAAGCTCACTAGCAACTGTGCTTCCCTCATTTGACTCAGAACTCACCAGTCTAGCAGAAACCACTAGAAAATTTGCATAGACCTTAACGTTTGGTAGTGTGTTAGTTTTCACCACTGTGTTTACATATTGCTAGTTCACAAAGGTTGCGGATGCTGGAGCTTCAAATCTTGAATGGCTACAACTATAACAAAATTCTTCCTTCAGCCATCCGAACGGTATGTGGTTGATAGACTCTTTCACAACAAGTAGGTTGCTATTCAAGCTCGACAATTCCATTCTGATCAGCTTAACTTCACATAACATTGAAATTCAGTTTCGTCGAAGATTCCATTTTGATTAAGATTGTAAAAAAAGAAACAACTAATTAACTTCTCATGTGTGGTCCATCAGTTGTGGACTACAACATTGGTATTATACCGCACACTTATGTGTTTAATTGTGTTACTTGAAGGCTGTTTGAATTATGGTTTCTACGAAAATCAGTGTCAAGCGTAAACCCTTTTGACCTGTCCGAGAAATCGGTAAATTTCGAATAGGAAGTGAAAAACCCATCCTCATCTATCGCTAGGATATCCAATGCTTCTTACACATTTTCATAAAATTGTAAAACTTACAGGCTGGTCCAATTAAAATTGCAGACTATATTTTCATTTGGTATTGCGAAAGACGTTAAAACTGAAACCCCACGGTAAGCAGAAGTTGGCTTTAGTCAGGTCATGGCTGCGGCATCAAGAAGGAGTAATGTCAAGTATATGTCTTTGAGAACTTAATTCTGTTCTCAGCTACTGTGTGACTTGTTTTTTTTTGACGGACAGAGGTAAGATTATTGCCAATTCATTTTTTGTAGATAGGAAAATTCAAATCTGTTTTTAACCTCGTTAGAGTATATTCTTGCCCACCATGCTATGATTGTTAAACAGATTCGATTAATTTTCCTTCGATTTATCAGACTATCTACCGCAGGCGGTCGCCATGGCACACACACCTGGTAAGCTCCTTTCCAAAACACTTCTGAGATATCAGGCTCTAATATGACCTCATGTCTAAATTGATCCAAATGCTGCTGCAAACTTGTTCAATTAAAATAGTTCTAAAAACTGATGTGTTTTACAATCATAACCGAAGATAGTTAACTTACTTTTTATGATTTAGAATTCGTTTACTGATTTGGTGGTTTATTATTTCATAATGACAGCTTAGGGGTTACTTCCATTCTGTCTGTCTAAAATGTTTGTTCCATCAAAAGTTATTATTTAACCTGTGGATACAAGTGTCGACATTGTGTCCAGTGTGTAAGTAACACCCGTTAAGGTAAAGCACATGAACACAACCAAAGAAGCTCTACTGTTGTTTACAACAGATTACGGTTTAAAGTCCTCGTATGAGACATTTGTCATCTTTGTTGTACGATAATCGTAATGATAAACAAAAGCTCATTCCAAGTAAACGAGCTTTTGTAGATTTACTGCCGAGTCACATCCAAAGATGTGTTAATACTAAACTTTACCAAGAAAGAAACTCTTTCTCAATGTTTTGCTTCATAAGGATCCGACTAAAATTGCAACCAAATGCAGATATGAATCAACTGTAAAATGTGTTTAACTTGCAGTTCCACTCATGCTTGTAAACAATAGTTTACTTACCCGTGTGATTTTTGCTTCACATCATTTTAGTGATAGCTCACCAATGTCTCGTTCCGAAATGCAACAACACCGATAGAAATCAGTTCTGCCGTTTGTAGTAATAATCACTCCTTTGTATTTACCTACTTATTATTAGTCTTCCGTCGTATCCTGACAATCATCATGAATAAATACAAATAATCATAAATAAATAGACAAAAATAAATATACATATAAAAAGACTACGTGTAAAATGAATGAAATTAATATTAGACAAAATAAAGCAAAACGTTTTAGTTCTCAAACTACACCGTCATCGCCAGTTCCTTTATCTTCTACATATGCGTATGTCTGTCGTACAATATCATGAAACCATGTGCGTTTTTCCATCACTTTAGTTGACATTCATTGTGCAGCATGCAACACGAACAAAGAAAGGATACGCTTGAAGAAGTTCTGTCGCAAAGACGCAGGTGAGTCAGTTGTACTTCGCTCGTATTCAGACTATTCAGTTTGCCACATCTGCAGGTTTGGTAGAAAGTAAGTTCCAGTTCACACACGGGGTTTGAATGGCTCCAGTTTAACAACCTCTTCCGTTTTTAAATTAATTGAATGATTGTGTAAAAGATGCTCCCTTGCAGAGATTAGAAGTGCAATTACCTTAAGAACTATCATTAGGTTGTAACAATTACAGAAGAGAAATACCTTGTAACCACCTATTGATGAATTACACGGTCATTGTTCTAGTTTCAACTGTCACACCTCACAACATGCCGATATAAGACCTACAAGCTAATCTTCAGCTACCTACTTACGGAGCTTGTTCTGTCTGCGAACAAAATATGACGTTCGCGGCTACCATCCCTGAAAACAAAAAACACTACTTTCAAATGCGATTTTCTTCACTAATTTGGTTTTTACATTAGTACAACGGTCGCTTGATGATATGTAATGAAACCTGTCCAGACGAAACAGGGAAACTGTGCTTGTCGTTCTGAGTCATAGGGTTATTCGTGAGATGGATCAAGTAGGCCATGGGTGTCACTGCGGACATACTGAGCCAAATAAATTGTGTTGTGGATATTTTGTGTTGCTGGCTCTCGCCGTCACTTTTCACGACTAGTTGAGTTTTCTCTGAGGTTGATTAGGCAGATCCAAACAACGTATTCAGAAGTGTTAACCTGTGAACTAATGGTCACTTCGTGCATTCTTATAAACCCCAAGCCGTTAAAATGAACAGAGTTTATCTGCTGAACACTGAGTTCAAAGCAGATTCCACCGAAACATCAAAATTCGCTTGCTTACGTAATATTTGCCAGGGCGACTTTGCTATCGCTGTTAAGCCATTTGTATACAAGGGTCTGGAAGGTTACGATTACCAGTAAGCTCCTCACTTAATTTTTTGGTGTAGAAGAACTCCATGTAAGGTTTCAGGGTTGAAGATCGACTGCCGTCTCACCTAATCCCCTAGAAATTCATTGTTTTGTAAACCTCAGTAGATACATTCTGAAAGGGCTTCTTAGTGGTAAGTTTTGTGTAACTGACAAAAACCCTCAACCACCAGACCATGATCCCGTTAGGTTTCGTCTACTTGGGAGGGAATACGCGAATTAATGCCATTTGTCTAACCCCAATATCATAGGGCAGCAAGAACCGTTTGTGCCTGACAGCTTGCACCACCCACAACCAAGAGGACTTGAGGTTATCTGTAACTGGTCGATGTGAAGTATCACGTTTTCTGAGGCTAACAGGAAAACCAGTAGTGGGCTGCATGCCTTCTAGTCAACAATCAGAAAGGATATCTCTTTGAATAGGCTTTTTTGATGGCTGTTTGTCTCAAGTCATGTTCCTAAAACAGGCCGCAGGATGACACAAATTGGTAGTGGTAATAAATTGATCGAAAAGTGGGTGATAGGGAGGAGCATAATGTTTTGAAGACGGTGATATGAATCTGCCTCTGAATGAGTCAAAATTCGATTACTACAGCCAGCTACTTCATCGCTGTGACTTTCGAACACAGATTTATAACGTTAAATCCTCACTGTCTACATTTCGATGTTCACCTAGTGCACTTTAATTGAGTGGCTTTTTGCTTAAGGGACTAACGGAGCAACGATGTCCCACTTAAAAACATAAGATTGTAATCAGCTTAAAATACATGAAATTCGCCGGTTCACTCTAGGGATCTCAAGCTGACATGGAAAGTAAAGTTACTTGTCGTAGTTATCGGTACTAACTGCTTACCTTAATGAATCATAATTCTTACAATGCACTAGGAACCGACTTGATCCCAAATAAAGACACTGATTAACTTCATACAGGTTGATGGCCTGAATAGCTAACATGTGCTCCATGCATACTGATTATCGGAAAAGGTTAGACTGCATTGGAAGTAACCAATAAGTTCTAAAATATCTTCTAGGAAACCGTTTTCAGTTTGTTCGTACCGGGAAATTTTTGATGATAGTTCAATCAGCTATAAATATTTCAAAATAAAAGGCCATTTTACGGAAAAACACAGATTCCTTTGTTCAGGCTTAGTTTTAAGTGTGCCGACATTTTTCACTTTCTCCTCTGCTCACGCACAACCAAAACCAAACGTTAATAAATCAAGTCTCCGAGGTAAATTAGCTTCAAATCCAAGCTTTTGCTCTATATTTCTGTTCTGTAAGAGAAACTGAAATGAACTGTATTAATAGTTGCAGTCTTTTTCGAACCTGACCAGGTGTATGTGGCGTTTGACAAACCAGAAGGCCAGAAGAACTATATCAAGGTCATCAATATACAACTTTCTGGTACCATTTTATGCATAAGTGGACTTTTACTTCATAGTGACGGGGCTTGGTGTTTGTTCAGTTTCATGTTAGTGTTTGATTGTGTTCGACTTTTGCGTGTTCGCAAGTCTTTCTGCGTATTAACTCATCACTTCCGTCCAAGTAAATATGTTCGCCGCTCTGAATGAGAAATAACAGACTCCCAGAAATTTCCTTAGTTGTTTGATATTTACCTGAGTGTGGATTACTCGACAATGCTACTGAATATGCCTTAATTTATTCTCATATACGAATATCAACAGAACATCACCTTGTTTCCTGACGAGTAATTTGTGTTCATTCAGCCGCATTGGTATCTTTCATTCGATTTGACCAACGTAGTTCTTGTTGCATTTGTGGCACTCGATTTTGCGTATACCGTTTTCTTCGGTAGTTTTGAGCTGCTCCTTTGGTTCTACCAGATCTGTTCAATGGTTCCAAATGATATGCTAACAGGATGCACTGTGGTGACAGGCTTTGTGGGCATTTCCAATATATTTCTAATGTGCGATACAGCAATCTTTTTGATTCTTCCGGAGAGTCTGGGCTTATCTCTCAATGCAGCCGACCCCTTCCTACTAAACTTATGGGATATCGGTTACAATCATTTCGATAACCATACTCTTCTCCAATCTTTTTCAAATTTTCGTTACTGTGATATGATTTCGTTCTTCTAAACACAGTATGGACACAAACAACTTTTGGCAATTTTGATGGCAGTTGCGAAAAGTGAAGTGTTTGTCCGTGTGCATTTGTTTCCAGTTAGCCAAATTCTCTTATGTCTATCAGATTTCCCACTGAGCAGTACGCTCGAAAATAGCAGTCTGTCAGCAGTTTCAACTGCGGCAGTAAATCAGATATCGATTGGAGTGTTCTAAAGTAGGTTGTGTGCAGCTTCTGAGAACTGGGAATGTATCCACAGTTCATGCTTGATACACGGTAGCAAAACCTTCATCAGCCTTCACATGACCGTTTCAGTGAGGATTCCAAATATAGGCGACTTCACAGAGTTTTGTTTCACTTGTTCGTAGATCTTACTGTCGAATGTGAGACACGTCGACAAACACGGTCCCAAATATTGACGCATGCCTTCGGATTTCAAAAGCACATTTGTTCTGGGTTTCTGCTCCATCCAAATTCACATAGTTCTGTGCAACCGTAATGTCAACTGAAATCAGTGGAATGTGACCCACTTATGTAGTATTCTAGTCGTTTTCACGCATATTTAACCAAATTGTAAGTTATTATTTCCCGGATGGATGTCGTTGGTAGCAATGTTACTACCTTCTCATGTGCCATTGGTAAAATTCAACAATGTTTACGTCGTCTGTCTTCCTTCTATGATGCTCACGTCTTTGCATCACGTGTGTAGGTTCCAGCCTCTTCAACGCACCGTCGTTATTAATCGCCGGCTTTGCATTTAGGGCAGCAATGATCATACGTGAGGTAGTTGGATAACTGCACAATCATTCCTTTTTTTTGATATGATCCGTCCTGTTCACGATATCTACAATTCCTCCTCTATCAGCTAACAGGATATTTAGGCTCTTCTTTTCCTTTGACCCATTGAATGCCTGTTTCTGTGTTTTCATGTGGAGGTTCAACTGCCTCAACGGGTAATAGCAGAAAATATTTTGAGTAGAGTTTGTTGTTTTGTCTCTTCCAAAGTCAACTGCTTGAAAAATCCTACCGGGGCAGCCGATCCCCCAGATGATTTGGTGGGTTCTGTATGATGTAGTAGTTAGGATAGGTAACTGAGTTAAAATGTGACATCTTGAAGCTGTCAAGGTGTCTTCTCTGCTTAACTGGCAGAGCGCTTGCCGCTTCCAGACACGCGAATTCTGTGTTTGGTTCGAATCTAGCTGAAGCCCAAATATTTACAGTTTAATTTCTTCTAAAAAGCTACAGATTAGTATTGAAGTTCACGAATTGTAGGAATATAAGCAGTAAGGACCAGAGTTGAGGAAATCTGTTGCTTGAATGTAAACATCTGCAGGCAAGACCAACAGGACAGCGTTTAACACGCAACAACGAACAGGACGCTGGGGCAAACAAAGTGCTCGACAATGAACTGACGAAATTTCATGGTATGCCTAGAGTGCGAACCCAAACAAAGTCACTAACTCTGGGGTCAAACTTGCGCCAACCGAAGACTATTTGTCACGAAGTGATAAGTAAGCCAGAAATCAGCAACACAGCACAAATTAAAAACGTTGACCGTAACCCCAATTTTGATTACATTGAAGAGAGGAAACAAGCGACAGTGATCGCAAACGAGTACACTTTGAAATCCGTGACTACAAAAGAAGTTAACACAGTCAACTGGTGGTGTGACATTTCACAATGGAGATGAATATTAGTCGAAATGAGTGAGTTTTAAGTGCTGTGTGGTCTCCATTTGACAGCAATCGAGTGAATATGGATAGTGTTAAATTTGAAAGATAACAATTGTTGTGATGAGCCGTAACTGTTTTGTGAATGGAGTGCTACCAACCTGACGTAACGACTGTAAGATATTTTACGATTAAAGAACTGAAAAAGAACACTAGAAACTGACTAAATTTAAAGGACTGGCAACATAAGTTGTGGTTTCACACTTATCAAGAACGAGGGAAGGGCGGTATGCACTGTTCCCTTTTGTTTTAAGTAAAGAGTGCACCACTGTATTTGTTCGGTAATCTCTTTGGGTGCATTACTTTCGTCTGATAGGCGATATTCAAGCCTGTTTGCTATAATCATACTACGATTTTCTTTTCAGTGTGTAATAGGCATACAACCAATATCTGGTCATTAGACCTGTGGTCAAGTTAGATTCCGCAAAATATTGCATGCCGATCACCGTTAAACCGATATTACAAGTTAACCGGTGTTATTCTAGTGTGAATCTGCCCAGAATAGACAAGCTGAATGAATTTCTGACAGGCTATCCTTCAAGGTGCGAGTTCAGTCCATGTCGGTTCGGTTGCCAGACCTCGGAGGTTCGCTTGCGATCGGATGACTAATATAAGAGATGTGTGATTTCGTTATAGAGTAGGTAAGAACTCTAATTCGTGAATCAAAGTTGGCCAGTTTGAAACTTGCCCACGTTAACCCTACTTGGTGAGTTTAAACAAGCACACAGTGTATCGTGAGAAGTTTGTTTGACATAAAGCATCAGGGAGAATAACGACTATTTCGTGCCTTTTTGGCGGTGTGCAATGAAACATAACAGTTCAGAAAATATGAAACACTGTGTCCCTTTTAACCACTTCCTCAGAGCATAAATAAGACATATGTTGCGATATGTTAACATTTCATTTACTCTCATCATTCGCAAACGTAAAACATGCCGGTTATATACATCATACAAATTAGGACAGACAGGCCAACAAGACACTGTTTCATAGAGCCAGGCGTACTTGCACCCCGGATACTCTTCAGATAGAGCAGGAATTGCTGAGACAAACTTTACTAACAAGTGGATACTCCGACAAATACATTGAGACACATAGTACGGTGAAGAAGAATACTCAGCCCATACTGACGGTTCAAAAGAAGGATGTTTTTTATCATTGCTATTCAAAGGTGACCATCTAGCCAACGATATAAAGCACAGATTATAGTCTGCTCTGGCTCGAACATATGCGGCTGCGCTGTTGCGCTTATTTCAAACCACCAGAGGACCAGTTCTCCGCAATCGCGGAAGTAGTTTGTCAAACTGCTCTGTCTCCCATGTTGTGTACCAGTTCACGTGCAGTTGCAGTGACGTTTACACAGGCAGAACAGATCGACAATTATCGCAGCGAGTCGCCTAACACATCCCGATGTGGTTGAAATAACAGATGACGCATCATTCTGAACTTGGTTCACTGACGGCTCGAAATCCAACCTAATCGATTGCTAAACACCTCATGTCAACAGGTCACAAAGTTGACCCAGTTAACTCATTCAAGATATTGTTGCGCAGTCGAAACCCGAAGTTGTTAGCTTTCTACGAAGCGATGCTCATCCAAACTTACCAGCCAAGGTCATGTGCTCAAAGTGGCTGACGCAACCTATCGGGTTGCGATGGTCGTGATTACGTCTGTCTGTCCAAATTTGTTTGTTGTATATAACCTGCATGTTTTACGTTTGCTACTGGTGAGTGTAAATGAAATGTTAATATATCGCAACATGTGTCTTATTTCTGCTCTGACGAAGTTTAGAAAAATTACTTCTAACACGTTTATCGATTTGTGAACAGATTGAACATCAACAAACGTCAGAGTTCGTTTTTGAAAACCAACTGTATTTGCCTACGCCAAATATCACTCGAAAATATGGTCACACTTTGGCTCTCTGTTAATTTCTGATTGGAATTTTCATTTTAAGTGTAAACCAAATCTTTTTCTTCACTTACTTCACACTGAAAGTGGAAAACGTCTGTCGTGCTGATCTGTTTATTCGTTTAAAGTATGACAATTGGTAGTATCAGATCAAAGCCACTAACTTATTCACTTATTCACATGTCTACAGCTGACTTTTAACTAGAACAACCACTTACTTACGAGTAATCACGTGAACTTTTATAATTTGTTATTGAAGGGAACTAAAAACAAGGGCTATGAAAAAAATCAATGATCAATGAAATTTTAGAATATAGATTCTGACAAATCATGGCAAGGAAAAAGACAGAAATAGAAGGACTCGAGTGTTACGATGTGGTCAGAGAAGAAAACATCATATACATACCGACTGCAACGGGAATTGACAAACTATCGAAACGGCCATCTGTGATTATTATTGATAGGAACGAAAATTATGAGCAAGTGCGGCTGTGTTACTAGACTTAGCCATCAGTTCTGGGATTGATTTTGTGTTTGTTTTTACTGCCTGGAAAAGATAAGATTCTTCACACACGTTTTGGGACGATAATGGAAGAGGGGATGATACGACCAGGAAATGAACATTAATGAAAAGAAAACATAATCTTATCTGTTTACTTGAGACCGATAAATCTTCAAGCCAGCGAGAAGTGTTAGTAAACAAGTTCCTCCAACTTGTACCGAAACAAACGGTGAGCGGAGCAATGTTGAAACGATCAGAAGTCTTGAGTTTAAAATTAACACCAAAACCTAACGTATATTCAAAGAAACCACAAATAACAAACTCTACCATTTCAGAGTAATCAAATCTCTCCAAGTAATCCGAGGTAGCTGATATTTCGTTTTTTCTAGAAGTAGTTGTCAATCACCGCTTCCCCATAAGACGTAACGAAATTGCTGCATAAAACTTTGGCACTCCTGAATGTTGTATGAGTTTGAGTGATGGAAACACATGTCAATGTTTCATCGGAAGTGACAGTTCATTTTCATCCCAATGAACAAGAATAATTAGGTCATCTCTGCATGTGACCGCTGAATTTCGTCAGATATATCGGATCTTCCCGAAGTGTACGAATATGTTTTGGGAATGACCGTCTAGACATGTACGAAAAATTGTGTAAGTCGCCAACGTATTGTTTATTAGCCGATAATCATTCATCCTTGGTTAAGATATGACAGTATCAGTTATGCTGATATATCCAATGAAAACGAAAGTTATCACTGAAAGATGTCGAGCAATATAGAGTTTAAAAGTCCGCGTCTGAAGGAGAAACACGTAACGCCACTCACTAATAGTAACAATTGTTTGATTAGTAGCCAATAAAGTGATTAATGCCGTATGTGCTAAGTAAAGAATAAAGAACTCTCTCTTCATTGGAGAGTATTCCTAGCTCAAAATGAAACGAACTTCTGTTTTATGGCTCTTGGAACTCACCAGTAGCATAGAAATCACACATTTAGCGTTCTTGCGAACATAGAATTCAAAACTTGTATTCAAATGAAAAAATTGTATTATTTATTTGCTTGCGAAAAATCACAGACTTAACTTGTTTTTGTTATACGTATTAAGAAGATGCCACGAATGTGGACATCCACATAACATTATTTTGCTGATTGTCATAGAAGTGATAAAGCACAGTACGCACCTCACACTAATTGCCAATCCTGGAGTCTGAGAACTGTGAACAAAGCAAAAACATGCTTCATCGTTTCAGGCATATCTCTCAATTCCAATATAGTTGTATAATCACAGCGTAATTAGGGCGGAAAGGCTTTTTTTTCAATTCCAATTGCAAAAAGAAACAAATGTCATTCTAAGGAGTATATGTACTTGGGTAACTTCTCAGTTCACCTAGATTTTAAAATTAAGTGCCTACCCCCTAGTCTTTTCTTATTTTAAACAACAAGAAGTCTATTTTGCAAAGTGTCAGTATTTCACTCTATTCCTAATTGATGAAAAAGAATGTTGTGATATCGAGGTGGCTTTCATCACTTTTGTACCGTCAATTTAGTGTCTGTATGTTACAATCAAACAATATGGTTTATTTATTCTTTTCGAGGTTTCAGTAACAAGGCTAACAAAATCTACCATTAGAACACAACAGTCCATTTAATACAACCGAAAGATATCCTTTATTTCTGCTTCGTGAGTCGCTCAATATAGCTACTACATTCTTTAACTAATTGTATAGCGCATGAATTGGTCGCAGCTTGTACTATGTATGAAGCAGATATATAACTTGATGCTGAACAACTATGACGTCTTTGAAACTTGGAATGTATTGTCAACTACAAACTGCTTCTTAAAGTTTTGACATGCCCTCTTTACTTAACAGTGTTTATGGAAACAACACTGCTTTAATAAGTCCGTAAGATTACTGGCCGTATGACTGTAACTCAGACAACTATTTGCCTATTATCACGCATCAGTCTTTAGTTCGTTACTTTTAAATCTTGACAAAAGCCGCAGTATCGTCTTCGTTGGCCAAATGCTGTTGACTCGGTAGTTTAATTGTAAACTCTGTCCGGATTTACGTAAAATGATCTTTACTTAATTGGTCATAATGGCGTAACGCATCTCAGCTAACTTGTTACTTTGGATTCAAAATGGAATAAACTAGCCAATTCTGTGAGGTCAGAAACAATCTATAGGATAACGTTTTTCGTCGCATCTTTGGAAATGTTTAGTGTAGAATGTGTAATCTGTCAATTCAAATGAATACCGCAGAACAGATTCAATAAAATATCAATCGCCTACTGTACGCAGGCTCAACGATTGCCGGAAAAATGCGATAGGTGATTTTGAATTTATGGATGGATGTGTTTTTGTTAACAAGTGGTCCTCAACGAGCCAATCGTCGTCCTATAGATGGCTATGAACCGACTAGTCATGTAGGGTTGATGGTAGATCAACAGCAAGTGGAGGAATGGCAGGAGCGTGCTGCATATAGACTCGGTGGTTGTGGCGACGTTCAGCAGTGGAGTGATTCGTTTCCTAAGCTGGATTATGCCCTGGTTTGACACGTTTCCTTCAACTTTATTTTGGAACTGAAGCTAGATTCCGACAATGTAGGAGATACCGCATCCAGCGGGAAAATGTTGAATGATATGTGACTCAATGAGAATTGGCTGTTCGATTGGAGGTGTTGTGGTTTGAAAAGTTCTGCGAAACGTTACTAACTGGATGCCATTTGAGATATGTCTGATTACTGTTTGTAGTAGAGCATCTGTTATTGTATTTATCTTTCCTTCACTTCAAGAGAAGACTTAAGGCTACCTTGTTGTTAGGGCTGCACGGAATTTTCGGTTCCTGTGGACCCGCTTGACTGAATTTCTTAATGAAACGAGAAGTGAAGTTCTACTTTAAGCACGTCGGTAGAACTTGCTCATCTATTCCGGTCGGATGGTGTTTGGTTTGCATAACGTCTATAACTGATTGGTACAAAGCTTCTAACATACAAGTACCTATCAATCCACGTTATCTTATGGAACACCAATCACCGAATTGTGTTACGTGTAAACGGTGCATGATATTATGTTTTGTAAATGAAGCCCAATCACTAAAATCTTGGAATTTGACTGGACTCGAACAAGCAACAGAATCAGCATCCCCAGACAATATTTACTAGCTGAGCACGAAGCCAAGTGAGGGGCTCAGGAATTCCACATTTAGACTCGTCCACCCACCTTACCAGTTGTGTCTCATGTGATCCACTAAGCAACCCAGAAGATTGACTGTCCGAACAGAATTTCACAATGAGTTCATTCTTAAATCCACCATCAATATCGATGAGCACTGAAACTGTGTTACTTGCAACTAGTGTGGCAGATTTCGTGATTAAGGTGAGACGCAATGGCGATAACTCTGGACTTCGGTCGGATTCGTAGCTAAACGCGCAGGGTTCTTGTAGCATTTGCGCTTGCTGTTTATGTCGCTGGTTCGAATTCAGCCGAAGCCCAAATTTTTCGTAATCAGGTCTCGTCTGACTCACAGTACTGTTCCAGCACAAATTTTCAACATTCTGGATATCAAGAAACAACAAACACCTGTCTTTTTTTTCCAGAGTCATTTGAATATTCTAGTGCAAATATTTTTTTAGCGTGTTTAGTTCCATCAAAATTTGCCCGCACTTGTCTCTACCAACGAATATACTATCGACTTGTCGTGTATAATTTAGATTAGCAGGCTGAATGACGCCCCATTACCGTCCTGGCAGTCGTAAATGCTGTTTACCATTAGATGATTAACATTCCATTGAATCTGTTTTACCGATTGGACGTGAACTGATAACCATCACATATTTTAGAAAAAGCTTGTATAAATACGGTGAAAATTGTTATCACTTAACTCGCGAAGCATACCGTTGCTGACTTTTCTCTGTTTAGTTGCCACAAAGAACTAATGCTCTCTTTTTGCATGCTCTTTGTATTCATTGATATGAACATATGACATGGCGCGTAGAGATAACTGAAGTTCTATTAACTCTTCAGAAATCAGTTTTAAGGTCACGTGCTTTTGTGTTTTTCTGTCTTACCTGTACCTGTCATCAGTTAACCGTTCACAAAATCCTGGAAATGACTGAAATTCATGGTCACAATTTTTATCTTTCAATTGGCTGTTAACCGTATGTAATGACAATCTTTCTGTTTAACACTCTTTCTCTCTTGAATTTGGAGTCATTCGGTTTCAAGACATATTCGTTAGCCACCCCGATTCACTGGCCTATCTCAAGACGCAAGAGTTCATTTAGGTGTTGTGTTGCTCATCCTTTACGTGACCAAACAAAAATCTCTTCCGAAGTGTTCTTTCACATTGGTATTAATTGTTCTTCTTGTATTACGGTTTTGACAGATGGTCTTTCCGCCTGTGTGCAGATTTTGCTCAACAGTCCAATAAACTGTTGCGTACGCCTTTGGTGAAGTTCCATCTTTCCAGATAAACAGGGCAACTAGTTGACCTAAGTTTGAAATCTCAAGACACCTAAATTAACGTAAATAGGCTTCACAACATGTAGGAAATTCGTCATCTTTCATGTCTTTGATTCTTCTTGATCACTGTCGTATACCTTATTGCTAGATGAAAGCTCATAAAGATTGAACGCCTTTTGAATATAACGGTTCATTTGCTTGTTTTGGACATAACACAAATGTCGTATTTTATTTCTTATTGATAGTATTTCAAGCTACTTTCAAATCCAGAGAGTTGCACGGAACAATTGCTCGCTTTGAAATGCTTGTTATGCAAGTTTGGAGATTTAACCATCTGGCTCTCAGAGGTACTCGTGCCTTGTATTGGCCTGCTCGAACATCCTATGGGACATCGTCAGAACTGAATGAAAACGAAGATTTTGAAAGATATTCAGAGGATAGAGGCAACGATTTGGTTCCAGTCTGGGTTCGACTCAACGAACTTCGTTGCAAATGTCCAGAGATGGAATTGGGAATCAACTATCTTGTCGTAACGGACTTTGAAAGCCATATGCACAATGGAAGGCAAGAATTGTCGTTTACCTCAAAAACAGCTCTGCTACCTTGGAGACCTAGTTGGCGACGCCGTTTAGTTCGATTTCATCGTCGACAACTTCGTGGTGCTTGTGATCGTTTTGCCGATGTCGCTAAGTTGAACGATGATGATAGTGGTGGCATTGTGGGCGGTGTTAGTAGTACTCATTATCCTAAAGGTCATGAACAGGGTGACGAAAAAATGTGGTACAACAGCCGGACAGTTCAACAGACAGTTTACCCCCAGCAGCAAATTCATACTCAACAGCCGACCTTGCGAACTGCATATCGAGCATCACAATCAACCTATAAACAACGGTGGCCATATTTGACGAATTAATAAACAACAAGGTTCGGTAACGGAAAGAATAATTGCTGTACTATAAGCTCTTCAAGTTAACTCCAGTAAACCTAGTTGTAAAGTCACCTTTCAGTGTCACATCATGCAATATTCACCCACATCACACGGATATACTGTCTTCTGTGACATCGAACATCGTACTGTGTCCAAAACAAGGTCACAGCAATTTCAGTTTTTAATGCATGTAATATCCATTGCTCCGTAGATGTGTTTGTTTGAGATAGGTCATTATTGTTGCCGAAGTACAGCTCAAACACGACCATGCATGCTAGATAAAGAAGTATACAAATATATATCTTGATATACAAGTAGTTCTTTTCTGGAACAGCATCACTTATGCACACAGGTACTTATATACATGCTTCGAAACAGAACCATAAGGGAGACCTGGAAGTTAAAATCGACAGAATAGCATGTCCCACATTCAAACACATCCAAGTGGCCCGTTTATGTAAGCATTTTGAACATAGCTTTTTTAAGGTAAATTTGTTTTCAGTGGGAAAAAGAAACAGTGTAGATGCCGCTTCTGAGACGGAAATTACCCATATCATTCAGATGTGTTGAGGGCCTAGGACGGCTTTGATTTATCAGTACTACTGGATCTCGTGTGTGTCATTGTGGTATAATACGCGAACAAGAACGATTAGTGATAATGCTTTTTTGCGACAGCAAAAGGTTGATGTAATCACGTAGGATAAGTAACAATAATGCTGTACGAAACGAGGCAAAAACGAAACCGAATGTTAAATCGAACAGTGATTGTCACAGGCAATAAGGTAAACGATACGAAAGCCACGAATTTTGATGCCCAGAGCACCAATAGATCAATAGCAATTTAAGAATAGAAATGACCGCAGAAAAATTTCCCTCGAAATTTAACTTAAATAAAAGTCAATCAACATATTTGTAGCGAACAAAACCACCGGCCATGCAGAGTATTCGGCACGTGCGAGGGCCGAAATGTTTCGATACTATTTCTGCTGAAGGGCGGAGTTTGCTGCCATGGTGAACAACAGTTTCAGCTGATTCCATATTAAGCATGTTGGTTCTGAGAACACGTTGTTTGGATGTAACTGACTGAACCCTCTCCCGTTGTCTCATGAGTTGAATGTCCGTATTGCATAACAAAATTATCAACACCCTCAGCGAGCTCCGTTAAAAGATACTTTGAAACTTCAAAATGTGTACAAAGTCATCAGCAGCTCCACCATATTGAGGAGTTCCGGGTCAACTCAACAGATGCTGGCAACACAACCGTAGTGACTGATGGTCGTGCTGATTCTCCAAGGATACCCACTGTAACAGTGTTTTTACACTTGTCCGATCTACAAGCATTCTTTTATGCAGGCCTGTTATAGAAAGTCAGATACATACTCAGTGTCTTGTTCTCCAGTCGTGCAACCAATTGCACGTAACGAATGCTGGCCCCCATTCTAACTACCCATTTATTATTACATTCTTCAAGGTCGTCTCGCTTGCACCCTTTCGAGCTCTGTTTAACGTACTCCAAGGGAACAGTTATTTTTCATATGATATGCTTTTAAGTACCCCCAGAGGTGTTGGAGTCTATCCCGCACTTGTTTTCCTCCTCTTAACTGCGGTCGGTGGTTCCAGACTGAGCTATGTTTAATTGCCTGTCATATTTCCAAACACTGCTAGAAATATACAGTCTGTTTCAAAACCCCATCGCATTCTTTTATTTTGTTGACTAACGAGACTACAGCTCAACCATGATCAATGCATAGAATCTTTTCAGGAATGGGCCGCAATGATTCTCACTAAGCACTGCAGAACCTCACAAGAAAGTGACCACGAAGCCAACTTAGATGGCTTCAAATGACTTTTATGTATACAATAGACACAATCAAGTGCCCCTCGAGAAATATCGGTGCCATATATAGAAAGTACTGAAAGCTCTTCGTAACAAGAATGAAGTTCCAAAAAACTGACTTTATAAGTTGCATTCCACTCTTTAAGTATAACCGAAATAACAGAATGGAAATTCCTTTTTGTACTGAAAATAACACTCGCCCGACTTATCGGTGACGGCTGGAGTAAGAGGCAATCATAATTTCTAGTCCGTGAAGGCTCAGCTGACAATGAAAATAATGATATGCACTACTGACGAGCTCTAATGAGAGCGAAACTCGAGTCTAGTGCTTCTTTTCGAAAGGGGCCGACTGGAAAGTCTATGGAGATGCGACAGCTGCGATCAATTGTGGGTGAGGTTCAACTTGAAATTAACCAAATCCCCGACTACTCATCAGTAATCTAAAATATCGCCTAGCAGGTTTAATGAGATCAAAGATTTCGACCTGTCTAGGAAGTCCTAATCGCGGGGTTATCGATTGGAGTTAACAGACAGTAACTGTGTCTCCATTTCGAGACGATCGGGCAACCTGATCATCACTCACAAGCGAAAGTGGTTGAGCGTTCACATATGATAATTTGGTCGTGCCTAACGTGAGGTCAATGGCGCAGTGGTAAACACGGTTGACTCACGAACAGCGTGTCCGTGGTTCAAGTCCCGGCAGTGGCGATGATATGCACTACTGACGAGCTCTAATGAGAGCGAAACTCGAGTCTAGTGCTTCTTTTCGAAAGGGGCCGACTGGAAAGTCTATGGAGATGCGACAGCTGCGATCAATTGTGAGTGATGTTCAACTTGAAAATGAAAGCGTTGAAATCTTGTTGCTCTGACGACCAACAATAAATGGACTGCGCATATGTGATTGAAAATTCGTAGTTTCCACGAGCGGCCGCAGTATGCCCAATAATACTATTAACAGAAATGTCATTGGACTTGAAAACAACGAAAGGTTTAAGCCGCTTCATCCAAGTAACTGAAAAGACAGACAAAAAATGACTGGAGTAAATAATAGAGGAATATGTTGAAACGTGGTTAACAACAAATGATTATAAAACTAAAACAAGCTTCCCCCAAACTGAACTTGAAAAGACAAGCTAGTAGTGGTATATTGCACGATCTTTGTTCGAACTGATTTTGCTGCATCTTACCAAGTGCATACTGGAAAAAAGGAAATCAAAAAATATGCACAAAATTGTGACTTACGGAGAATGTTCTGTCCAGGTATGAGGAGAATAAGAATAAATTCACTAGCATTACCAAGGTAGTGCTAATTTAGTAAACCGTTCCTTCTACACACACGATGGTGGCTTCAGTTGTTTAATAGCAATTGCCTCAGCAAAGTGAGGTAACCGTTTATTCTGGTGCGTGAAAATGACTGAGAATGCCGACGGATTATCAGTCTCGTGATTTGTCTCAAGCAAATGACGCGCAATGGACGAAGCCGGTGTCTTGTGTGAATGACCTTTGGACTCATTCGCACAGATTTCATCGGGTTGGCTGCCGCGGTTGCACACCTACTTAGACAAATGCTCTACCATCCTGACTTGCAGCTGCCTCTCCGTCATTCCAATGTAGGTGGGACTGCACCTACACGAATATTGGTACACGCAGTGCGACATGAGGGATGGTCCTTGATAGTGGGCATTTGCATTTTGGTGGTGTCAAAACTGAGCACTACTTTAGCTGCGTAAAAAAAACTCGTTTAACAGCGGTACCTGACCGACTTTTCAAGAGTCAACAGACATCGTCACCCTTAGAAGAAAGTCGAATGAATGTAGTCTTCTGTTCAACTAAATGGAGGGGTTGGCTGTTGATTTGTGGTTTGCTGAATCGTCTTATAAATCACTGTGGATTGCCGTTTCCTTTTAACGTGTCTTCAAGTCCATGGTACTCTTCATCGATTGCATCAGCTGTACAAATTTTCCTAGCTGGATCGAATAAGGTCCTTACTAATCCCTGTTTGTGCTGGACTAGGACAAAGCTATCATTGCGCAAGTACTGCCCTATCCATGTAGACTTTCAGTAGACCGACCGTCTTACGGTGCCGTCGGCTCTGAGTTATATCAGCACCCCCAAAAACGGCAGGCACTTATTCCTTTCTAACTCCATTGTAGATAGTAGATTCGCGTAACTACAATTCAGTTCTTTTAATAACGTATCGATCTGTTGCGTACTGTCAGCGATTACGTTAATATCGACCACAAACTGCAAACTGCGCTTGCTGAGATATGTTGATCCATTTTCCTCTCTATGTAAGCAACGAAAATGTCCGCAAGGATCGGACCTAGAAGACTGCCCATAGCTACTCCATCGATCTGTGTGGAACTTCTCTCCTGAAGGTGGGATTGAACGTCTGAGGTGCACAGGTATAGCAGATGTTCTAATTAAGACAGCGGGACAGGAAGTGATATTCCGTTAGGGCTTATGTAATCACATAAAAACCGCACAGTCCCATTTATGGGCACATTTGTGAACGGTGATTCGATATCCAAGGAGGCCATCAGTTTTCCGCCAATGTTAACTGTGGATAACATGTCAACCAGTTCGAAGCTGTCCTTCAAGGCATATTTGGCTAGAGACCGTCTAACTGGTTCTAGTATTCTAACAAGCCATTTCGCGAGTTTGTGCTGAGGTGAGTTGCATATCGACAATATTGGCATGATTGGATTATTTGGCTTCTGAGTTTTTGGTAAACCATAAAATGTCACCTCCCCAAATCATAAGTCAGACCACTGGATGACCTGGACAGGGTGAACTGCAAGATTGCAACTGTAACTCTTTGGATCGAATTTGTTAATGATTGAATGCAGAACAATCACTATCCTGCTAATTTTCACGAAAGGTTGCGCAAAGACAACTTTAGGCCTTGCAGAAGTAACTTAAGGCGATTAGCCAAATGTCTCCTCAACTCAGCGATTCACGCACGTGAACAGCTGCACACCAGTGTTATGAATCTGACGACGGTAGTCAATGAACTGAGTCTATATGGTCGTATCAAATTTACAATCTTCTGCAGCGACACCGCGAGGAGGACAAAGCTGTTAACACAGAGGTAATTGAATAGCTCATTGACACGTGATGCCTGCGACTCAGAATTTCCGTCTGACCCTTCGAAGTATGTTATCAACATGTCATCTATTGAACTTAATAGACTTCAGCTAGAAGCCCTTTCGCTTGCACTTAAGTACTGTAGAAAGCCGAAAAAGATCAATGCAATTGCAACCCAGGCACAATTTCAAACTTTATTTGATCAGATCTCAGGTTTACAACCCATTTCGTTAGAGGCCGAGCAGTGGTTGAAAGTAAAACTGGTCGACCTCGAATACCATTTCAGAGTTACCCCAATTAGACAAAGTGATTTTTTATCTGCTGAACACATCCAACAGCTTACTGAATTGAAGTCTAACAAAAATCTGAAAATATTATACCCTGACAACGGTTCCGGAGTTGTCCTCGTGGACCGCAATGAATATATAAGACGGATGGAACGGATTCTGAAAGACCCCATAAAATTCCGAGAAGCCAAAATGAATAAACCGACAGAAGTGGAGAAAAGAATAAGGGCGGCTTTAAAAGTGCTACTTAAAGCTAACTTCATTAATGAGACAACCTTGAATTTTTTTAAGCCGGTTGGTTCTCAAACGCCTCAGCTTTATGGTTTACCAAAAACTCAGAAGCCGGACATTCCAATCATGCCAATATTGTCGATATGTAGACGGTAATGATCATTACCGTCTACAGACACTTTAAGAAATCAACAGGGATGAATGATTCAACACTATAAGTCATAGTGGCCTTATCATTTTAATGATAAAAAAATTGTGGTAATACCAAAAAAGATTTGTAACGGATTGGCTCAAGAAGTAGGCGTATAAATAAAACGGAAGGCATATCAGTAGAATAGGAACGACTCACAGATAAGTCAAGGTTCGCTAAATCGAATGGACTACCGCAAGGGAGAGAGAAAGACTCAATTCATCATCTTCAAAATTAGATTATGTAAATGGAGAATTAGAACTGTGGCAGACGGTTTGAGTGCTTATCAGTAACTCATTGTCAATGCTCATCGGTGGCGCTGATAGATTCCAGCGTGAACTGATCGAGAAATCCTGCTTGGGCAGTCAATCGGCTGGATCATTTGGTGATTCCATATGACACAGTTGGTTGGGTGGATAACTAGGTCCGAAAGTGAAATTTCTGAGCTTCTGGCGTGGCCACGTAACTCAGCTGGTAGAGCGCTTGTCGCGTTTGGGCACGGTGTTTCTGTCGCTGGTTCGAATCTAGCCGAAGTCCAGATTTTTCGCAAATGGATCACTTCTAATATTTCAGTATTGCCTATTTTACCACGGTTGTGACAACTAACGTGTCTAAATCGACAATTAATTAGAGAATGTCCCTCCATATATGTCGTACGGCTGTTCCACTGTCAAGTTGCATTTGAATCGGGTACAGGTTGACAGACGACTAATTTGTGCCGCGCAAGCTGTGCACTTTCTCCTATCGGCCGCCTCTTCCGCGCAGAATACGTCGTCTCTTCGATGACATTTCCTACTTATTCATGGAGCATAAGCTTACGGAAAATTCGGAGGACTTAGGCGCATTCCACTTCGTCCGAAGCAGATGCAAACAGGAAATCCGTGATCACATCAAACTCGTACAAGAAGATGTCCTCCTCGGAACCAGCGGGAACGAAACTTCTTATTTAGGCATATGCAACGACTAGGGAAGAGTGAACCCTCGGCTCTCTTTGTGACTGCCCTACGAAGAGACTTCATCTGACTCTCTAATTGTGGCCGAGTTATTCAGGGAGCACTACTCGACAGTCTACAACGTTGCACCGCCGGTTTGGCGTCCTATCTTTCCACTGCAGAATTTACAACAACCACTGGTTACCACTGACTTTTCTGTGCTAAGAGTTGAAGACCTTTTATCCAAGGTCAATTCATACAGTGCAATTGGTCCTGATAAGTTCCATCCCAGAATTCTCGAATAAGCAGCTGCCAGTCTGGCGGAACCTCTTTATGAGCTGTTTAAGCAGACACTCCAGACTGGCATTCTCCCTAACGTATAGAAAGGAGCGACGGTC
>LUCH01000858.1:142223-161131 GCA_013368495.1 Paragonimus heterotremus | reverse complement strand
GAACATTTCTTTCCACTGACTCCAATGTGTTTGCATACAGTTTTTTTATTTGGATGGTTTTGTTCATACTGAATAAGATCAGTACAAATTCGATTCTGAACTAACTATTGATGGGTGAATTTCACCTCCCATATTGTGCTGTGTACAACATTATTCCACAAATAATGTTCATAGATGAGTAACATTTTAGACAATAGTGAGACAAGTACCCACCAATCGTGAGCTTACTGATATCGTCAGAGTTATTAGTACATTGTTAGCCATCTAAAGGAATAATGAAACATATCTGCTATTAACCGGTCCTTGATTTTATGAAATGTGTTTTCACGATTGACTATCAAGTGGAAGAATGACTTGTAGACACAATGAATGCTCTGTAACAAACTAATGTGTACAACCTTGAAAAACCCCGTCTTCACTTTAAAAACGGTTTCGCTTTGCCAGCTTTCCTAAACGATGTAAACGACTAATTCGTTAATCTGGATGCGTATATCCTGTTAGTTGCGTGTTAGTGGAAATTTATCTAAACATTCAGTTCTGTCAAATCTAGCAACAATTAGAACAATAAAGTAGTTACTGATGAACCTAACTTCGAACACTGAAACTATGCTGTCAGACACCGACTGGTAACCTAGTAAAAATCGCTCACCTTTTGAATTGTTTCATTTTTTCCCAAGCTCTCCGATATGGTTGTTAACTCGCTGTATTCACGTATGGAATCGACTTTTTTCTGAAAATTTTAAACAAGTAAATGTATCAGATAAAAATGCTCATCAGAAATTCAATTTTAAACGTGGGCCTCTACAGTATGAGTACTCCTGTCAATTTAAACCAATAGTTTGACCCTGAAAATATGATTAATTCGTGTTAGGTGAGTTTGGTAGTGTGAGATTATGATCACGGAAGCCACTCCGTCAAAAAACTATAACAGTGACGCCGATAACCATGCCACCGTTTGTGATAAACATTGACATGGTTTGGGTGCGTAACTTATGAGATCGACTGTCGTACGTGCTTGGAATTGGTCTTATCCATGCTTTTGTTATAACGTTTCTACTCGGCCACATGAGTTTGCGTTATGATGGGAATAGGTGGTAAAAATCGAGATACAGTCGCCACTATTGATATGTGTGACTTAATTTGGTCACAAATGAAAGGCTGAGGTCTCTCTGGAATGCTCCTTTTCGATCACAGATGTAAAACATCTAAGCATACGTTTACACTGCACGTAGTTTAGCTTTAGCAGTTTAACTGCTCACGTCTGACAACAGCAAACCTTTTCGTGTAACGATGATTGTGCATTGGTTACATCCAAGTTTAGAAAAAATGCATACAGTAGAGTAAAAGTATGTAGTAGGTTGTTCATTGCTGAGTAGTTGCAAACAAATCTTTGACGAGAATGTACAAACTGTGTCAGGTAATTAATTGGCCACAACTAAAAAGCCCTTCAGCTCGTATTGTGAAATTTGACAATGCTTAACTTGGGATTACAATGCTGTAACATTATTTCTCACTGAGTTCATAAGTCCCTATGTCAAGTGTTCCAAAAAATCTGTTTTCGTGATCAAACGTAAGATTCTAAAGGGTAGGATGTTTTTGACAAAGGTAGTTTGCCTCATTTTTAGCACGCAGGTCTGCATTCGCAAACGTTATACAGAATTCAGGTTACGCGCTCAACCATTACGAATAGAGTACACTTTCCACTGTAACAACTCTCGCCTTAGTTTAATCAATGAGAAGTCCCTTACGTTTGATAAATTGAACGGCTGATACCGATAGTTCTATTATCCGGCGAGGTTGTGTGAAAAACTTACTGATATTGTAGAATATGACAAGTGGTGAGACTGTTCAGTAGGATCTGAGCCGCATTCAGACTTGTGGTATGGAATAATATTCCTCCACTGCAAACCGATACTAGTTGTTGTCGTTTCATGTTTACTTTCCAAAATCGGTGGTTCGGCAAGCTGAAATGTAGGAAAATTTCGGTTAAACGGATGCAAAACAGCACAACTCGGGAAGAGTGGTTGAGTTTACACCCAGATTGTCTACTATACAATTTCCTTTGGGTTTACCTAGAGATCAATCGAACGGACAATTGAGTAAACCAGTAAACATGGACAAAGTGAATTAATAGCAACAGTCGATCTGCTTTCCAGCGTCATAGATTAGGAAAATTGATTAACGACTAAAATGTGCATAAGAAGAACGATTACCGCGAACTGATTACCGTTTACTATATCCCTCTTTTTCCACCCGTTAACACATAATCATTTTTGCCGATGTTGACATTCAATAGTCTATGTGAAATACTTTTTGTTGTGAAGACCACAGTACATTGTTGAAAATACATGAGCTGACTGTTATTACAAGCCACTGTGTTATTGCGTTTGTTTCATGCATAACACGTCTGAAAACGTTTTTGCTCCTGAAATGTATGTCAAATATTTGTCAAATAACCATGGTAAATCAAACACGATAATTCGTCGCTTAAGAATTTATAAATTTTGATGTGCACCCAAATAAATGAACAGAGGGTAAGTCCTCAGTAAATGTATTTTCGAAAGTTTGAGTAACATCCGAACCATTTAGTCCACCTCAACTTTCCAATTCATGAATATTCCTTCGTTGCTCATCGGTTGTGAGGTTCGTCAATAATAAATAATTGGCACAAATAGACCCATTCACAAGAAAAAGAAGTTTCAGGCCTTTGCAGTGCAGTGCAGTTGAAGATAGAGGACGGTTTTTGGGCCCAACTAGGTTATGATTATCATAACATATACCACCAATGGAGTTTACGGACGGTAGTCGGATAGAACCCACTTCGTGTGATCTTAGGTATTTACGCGTACAGCGGCGCATAAAATGATACATCATGTATCATTGCGATACAAAAACTCCACGCGTCTACATACCATACTACTTAAAGTGCATCTACCAGTTAGGCGGAAGCATTCTGCTGAGATCTTCATTGTCCAGGTCAGTATATTCCTTCTAGATGCCGCTTGAAGTGGTGAATGTTACAAAATAACGAATTGGAAATCGTGTTATGCATTGATAAGCTGTATAACTTTGCAGGACTTCAGGAGATTGGTGATTTATGTCAGATCCCGAAAATCATTGTAGAATGACAAACAGCTGAGGGTTTCTTAATTAAAAACAATTGTCGTGAACTTCTTTACATTTAAACACAATTTTTGCTTCAAAATAACACAGCTTGTTGGCTTTCAAAGTCACACAGTACTATTAGTTGGACACTCCTTAATATGTTGTGATAGACCGCCTAGATTATACCAGTCGCACATGCTTACTGTAAAATCACTGATGTGATGATCAACAAATTCGCCTTACAAGCTTTTGAACTAGGGTCCAGTCTACTGTGTCTGACAGGCATATACACTACTGATGGGTTTCACCAAAGAAGAAATAAGATTATTGGCGATTATTGGCAAAATGACTGCTTGGTGGTTCACAGGAATGTGAAAATCTTGAGTAACTATGACTGGTATTCATTTGTAACTAGATATATAATCAAGAGATTCTCCACATATAATGTCAAAAAGTGTGTATAGTATGTTAAGAAAACTGTTACTCAACACAAGTACTTCACCATACTAATCAATGCGAATAAATTAAGTGAAATGTTCAAAGAGGTTCATTTGAGATAAATTATGAACTACAGCGCGATTGTGCGTTTTGCGTATGGTAAACCGAACATAAACTTCATGGTATGCAGGAAACAATGACAATTACACCATGCGCTGGTTATGCAAAGATTATGTATTGTGTCCCTCTTTTTTATACTATCAGTGGCCTAGTGTGTATTATACTGGAGCGCAGGACGCACTCGGACCTGTTATCAAAATCCATGAATCAGATGACATATACGGTTATAACCAACCTGGTCAAAGATCTGGATGGTTGAGAAGGATCTGCCGGTTAACGGCCAACGGCTCATTAACAATTAACCCAGTGTTTTGGTAGCTTCATAAGGTAACTAATTTACCGGTCTTACTTAAAGCAGCAATCTAATACTCTAAGCGACATAGAAGAAACTCTGACTTGTAATGCCGATCTAGCAAAATGGTGTTTTATGAGTAATGTGAACAAGCTTACTCTTTGGTCTGCTGGGGGTGGCAAATTTTCAGACGGTGATGGTGGTGGAGATTTCTGTTTCAAGAGAAGCTAAAGATACGAATACACATGAATTCAGTAGTTTCGGATGAGTAATCTCCAGCAGAAATCTACTCAACTAAGTAAAACGTGCTGCAAAGTTGCTGATAATCTTTTGTGTAAGATTAACGCGGCAAACTAATAAACCATCAATCAAAATGTGCTCTGTGAAATGTGATCGTTTTTGATAACGGATTACTAACAATGTCCATCACTTAGTAACCTCAGGGACAGTGAGCTCTGCTAGAGAAATGACTAGAAACTATCAACATATCTCTACACATATCTATAAGGATTTCTTTAATTGCTTGGGCTAAGATGTTTTTATAGTTGCAATTACCAGCTAAAATGTATATTGTTGCTCTTTCGTTTTAAAACGTAATTACTATTCAGTATTATAGCATTGACACCGGGAAGATTCACCGACAATCCTGGCCTTATATTACTGCGAACAAATTGGTATGCATCTACTAAAGGCAGTTGTATATCGTCCTCCGAAAACAAAAAAGAAGTGACTATCTGATTGCTGTTCCATCTATAGTGAATAAAAGCTTCTACCTACTGCCAGCAATAAAATATTTAGGTACAACGATGTTGAAATCAACTCAGTTAGCCGGTAAATGTAAGCCATTCCAGACGAACGTAACAGTTAACGCTGAACCGTGCACAGCTGACGATACAGATAGTCCTTCCAATTCATTACTTTGTGCATTGGAAATAAACCAATCTTACTTTAGGGACCTCCTGTTACTACAATTAATGGCCAACATAAGAGGTACTGGTAATCGTAGTAGACTTTATCACATATTATTTGTCTGAATAGCAGACTGAAATATGTTGTGCACATGGCGCTCAACATTTCAGCAGTAACTGTTTATGGTGTGTACTCTCACGATCTTGCACACCTCAGTGCATCTCAGTCATTATTCTTGTCTATCCGGATTATCAGAAGTTACTCCACTGTATTTCCTTATTTTTACCTTAACACTTCCGTTGCTGAAACTTTATGCTGTTGCAGTGGGTTTGGAAATAGACGAGTACGGTGCTAGTCTGTGGATAGGCCGTTTTCTACCAAAACAAACATCCGAAGGAAATGCAGAATTGGTCTCTCATGTCAAAACAATCCTACGCTCTCATTATCCAGCGTCTATGGAGTTAGGGTATTCCTGTTCGACAACAGAGTTAACCTCGCAAAAATACAAATGGCACAACCCAACCACACTGCAGTTATTACTCAACCAGTGACAGCAAAACCTCAGTCAGGTCCGCCTAATTGCTGTGGCAGCTGGCCAGACAGGTATGCCAATTCATAAGACTGACGTCAGTTTTGTTGACTTCCGATGTCACTGTTCGCCCGTACATTGTTGAGATTACTGCATTTATCTGACGTCAAGCTGTTGATTTG
The DNA here is from genome assembly GCA_013368495.1 of Paragonimus heterotremus. Classification (NCBI taxonomy): domain Eukaryota; kingdom Metazoa; phylum Platyhelminthes; class Trematoda; order Plagiorchiida; family Troglotrematidae; genus Paragonimus; species Paragonimus heterotremus. Next base: position 155,556 of record LUCH01000858.1, on the reverse strand, counting down.
ATGAAGTTTGTGAGATCATAAGCTTACGCTCCATATTTCATGTTTGTAACGCAAGTTTGTTCATCCTCCATTTCTTCTGCTCCATACTGCGACCCATAATTCGGAATTTTTACGTGCACCTCGTTGCGATGATAGACTTTACTGAATGGCAAGTTTCTTCTTGCTGAGCAACTGGCGTTGTCCTCTAAATGAGCTTTACACTCATTATCTTTATCACATCCCCCAAGAGTTACAGTTTCTTGTCAACTATTTTTCGGTGTGACAATCATCATCACCATAAAAATCGTGAGCCTGACTAGAAGTTACGGTGGCTCGGATCGCCGCAAAGCTTAACAGTGTCGTGGAGTATCGTATAAGAAGAAAGGTTGCTGAAAAGACTGTGGTGGTAAAATACCCTCATTAAAAAGGCTGTACCGAGATATTGTTTTTGGCCGGGTCTGCATTAGTTGCGTCAGATTCCATTGTCGTCTCTTGTTTTCAGTTATTCCACTGGGCCGTTTTCTCACTACCTGAGTGGTGCTGTATTCGTTAAATCATATAAATTGTGCTCCATGTCGGTGGGAAGAAGGAATTACCCCCATTGTTTCGTTTCTCGTTATTATTTTTCTGACACCCAATCTGATCCGGTTACTGTCATTAGCAGTACAGACAGCGGTGGTCACATTATTGTTTCGCCAATAGATTTGTACAGTTAAGGATCCATAAGGAATGAAACCTGAGTTATGTTCAGTTTACACCATTGATTTTTGCTTTGTTTACTACCTTAGTTCCAAGTCACTCATACACGGTTAGATTCATCCAAAATAACACTCAAGCCTTTTGGTGCAACCCACCCACATGCTGAATGAGCACTGATGTTTTTATATTCACTGGTCAAAATAGGTTAACCAACTTGTTACCCCAACCAATCTTGCAGGTAACCCAAACTGTGTACTGATTGATAACATTACCTGAGAGCGCCAAATACGCAACTCAACTTACGACGATTTTATTTAGGTTATATGCCATTCATCTAAAGTTGGAAAGGAGTAGTTTATGGTGAGGTATGTCAGGATGTAATGAATATCATTTGTACCATCAATGTCCAAGGATATTCTCGAACTCTGTCATGAAATAAACTCAAGGGTAGTGTTATATGGAAACCGATGTACGTACTGTTTTAAAATGCGCTATATCACAATCAGGATACTATCTTCGCTGTCTGAAATCTTTTGAATTCTGGGGGTAAATTATAACCTATTTGTAAATACATGTGAAAGCACTTTAAAAGATAGTCGAATATTTCTGTTCCTATAAACAGGAAATGGGACTCCTTGTTTTTACGATTTCCATTTCGAAATGGATTCTTTATACGTGGACGCCTTGCTCCAGCGGAGTGTTGTTAACACTGTTTACATTCGTGTTTGTTGATTTCACCAGGTTTCTGTTCAGATCGAACTTCTTTTTATCTTCAGTATTCGTGGCCATCCGATTTATTGCCCTTCATATTTTCCTTAACTCTTGCTAACCAAAGGACTGTATTCAACTTAGTCTTTCCCTTTTGACGACAATCACATATTATTGTTTTAAGATGAGACCCAACTGTGAAAAGTCAGGGTTTCGGCTGGATTCGAACCAGCGACAGAAGCACCATGCTTCTACGCGGCAAGCGCTCTACCGGCTGAGCTACGAAGCCACGCCAGGAGCTCGGAAATTTCACATTTGGACTCGATTACCCATCCGTCCCACTGTCTCATATGGAACCCACCAAATGATCCAGGGGATCGACTACCCCGGCAGGATTTCTCGAACAGTTGACGCTGGAATCCACCAACGCCACTGTTGAGCATAGAAATTTCCGAGCTCCTGGCGTGGCTTCGTAGCTCAGCTGGTAGAGCGCTTGCCGCGTATAGGCATGGTGTTTCTGTCGCTGGTTCGAATCCAGCCGAAACCCTGACTTTTCACAGTTGGGTCTCATCTTAAATCATTAATCTGCCAAACTACTCATTAGTAATACATATTATTGTAACTAATTATGGCCACCGCCGAATTGTGCACGCGATATCGTTAACCGTTTTAGCTGCCTACTCACAGTCTATGTGTGTTGTTCATGAATGTTCATGGTTAATATGTTTGGCTAGCAAAGCTTCAGGTGAACGTCCATTTTTTTTGACAGACTTTAACCTAAGGTCAATTAACTTTCGAAAATGCAAAAGTTAAATTGAGTTACTCAAGCGAACTAACTCTTTAGCCTGTCACAAAAAATAAACTTTCAGAAAATGGCGGAGGAGGTGACTTTTCTTCACGAGACTCTACTAGAAAACTAAATACGGAACTAGCTACGTCAAAATAGCTATCTCCTATTCAACTCAATCAGATTAGTCCGACATTGCAAAGCTTATGGGGCTAGTTGTATAGGTCAAGTGTCAACCAATTTTGGTGTTCGCACATGTTTTCCCATCAAGTAAACGCTATTCGTACATCTATTTGAGTTAATTAGATAATAATAATATCGGCAACAAGGATGTCAATCGTACGTCTTCCATAACTTCTACGGAAGAGTAGTCTTTTTGTTAGGAACCGGTACCAACTAACCTCAACGGGAAATTCGCAATCAGCTAGATTTTTCAGTTTTGCTCCGTCAACCGCCAATACGTGGGGGATCAAACATATAGGCAATCAATGGAAAATAACGTACAACGGTATTTTGATGAATTGACTATCAATTATTGATCCTTATTACTAGCGCTGTTTGTGTTTTCAGTTCGTTAGGGAACGCCCAAGACAACGTGTTCCACTCGTCGTCGGAACTACGTAAGTGTCCACAATTTTACTGCCAGTACACGCTAATGCAAACCTGGTTGCCGAAACAATGAACTCCATCCATAGAAATTTTAAGCAACACTGTTGCGCCGGTGCCTGAATTCAGGTGCATCAGATGGAAACAAAACAGAGAGAATGCAGTCTCATATCATCGCCAAGCTCATACAGGATAAGGTCTGTTCAATTGGCCAAAAACGGGGACACCATACTCAGTTACTCCAATATTTAACTGTACGTTTGCGATTGGAATTGTTCAGACTGTGGCCAAAACACCATTGCACATAATGCTGTTCATCAGCAGGAATTTCATCTGCTGCCCTGGTGATTCTCTACACAATTTTCCACCTGAATACCCACTAACGTAACCCTTTACGACACAACTCTAATACAGTTAGGATTTTCGTTTGGGTATGAAGACCAGCCAAACTAGTGAGAAACAATTTACCACCGGACGATAAGTAATTGAGCAGTTCTAAGCCAGATATATGATATAGGTGCATCGTATTTACAGTCATCACCTTGAGAAGTGTGATCTAGCATAACCCAGAAAGATCACAGTCAGCCACATAAGTGCAACCGACTGGTCACCGAGGAACCAAACGTTTGGTCAACCTTTGGTGAACGAAAAGTACCGATTATAAATTACCCTCAAGAACATACAGTCTGTGCAGCCCAAGAGGAGTTATCTGGTGAACAAACAATTATTTCAGTAGGTGTGTTAAACCCTTGGTCCATTACATTTCGATAAGCGCACACAAGCATCAAAATGCCATCCCATATCATGATTTCGAGAGTGAAATGCATTTCTGATGAGTAGTCGGGGGGTTGTTTAATTTCGAGGTGAACATCACTTACAATTGGTCACAGCATTCGCACTCAGACTGACCTTCCAAACAGCCTGTTTTGAAAGTTGCCTTTCTGAAAAGGCTAGTTGGAAAGTTTATCTGAATGTGAAGGTTGCCATCAAATGTCAGCAATGTTCAACTCGAGATGTATTTACCTGGTAGGACACAGATAGTTTGCATCTACCTAAACTAAACCCCGTTTGCTCTCTAGATGTATAATTTGTCAAAACAAGGCAGGATTATGGAGAACAAAGTATTCCAATTCAAAAACTATCGTGATCTCAGTGACGGACAAATGTGCGTTCATCATAGCCCCAACGTTGGGTTGAAATAGTAACAATCAAACAAATTGACATGAATTAGACATGACTCAATGACAACGTCACAACATTTAGGAATGTCACACATCACTTAGCACTTTGGCAACACAGTTATAAAACGTCACTTCACAGACCACCGCTACTGACGAGCTCTAACAAGAACAAAACTCGAGTCTAGTGCTCCAGTTCGAAGAAGACTGGTTGAAAAGTCTACCGGAATACGGTGACTGTGAGCTAGGGTTGATGACGTTCAACTTAAACCATGAGTTCTTAAGGTCATTTGGTTACAATTAGGAGTCTATTCTTATTTAGCAAATCAAAACTATCTGAGAGTCAACCTTAGGTTCAAACAAACTCTGTTTTATTGGGGGGTTGATAACAAACTAAGCGTTTGTATAGTTCACAGTCAGTGTGCAGAAAACGTTGGAATTTACCGGAGAAACTTCAACTGAAATTGGCCGTAATGGTAATAAAGCCTGTTTAACAAACAGAAACAACAGAGGAAAACTAACAGTTACTCGATAAGAACCGTCTGTTCAAACAATGAATCAATTATTTCCTAAATATAAATTAACTCAGTGGTTGAACTTTTCGTGTTTGTCGGTGACACATGTTATGTTCATAAACCCTACCAGATACCTTATTATAAGGGGTCTGAATAATAGTCAGCAAAATAATAAAATAGCGCGACTAGCTAAAAAAAGTAAGTAGTTCATGAGGATGTCACGGTATCTGTTATTCACGAATTTGTTCTAATGGTTTTATCTACTAGTACGCTGATCCCAAAAGACTTATCATTTTCACAGCAGTTTTGAATATCTCTAACCAGTGGAAGAAGCACAAGAGTTAGAATGCAGAACCGTTCTCCACAGCCACGGTGCTAATCATTCATGCCTGCTTACTTTGATTGTTAAAGTCCACAATCACAGTGTGTGAACATTACGCATCTCTATGTTAACTCGTACTGGTCCGGGAAAACAACAGTTGGCTATAACGTTTGGCACGAAACTAGTGGTGATTGTAGCAGTTTTCACAGTACATTAATCAGTGCTCAACATTTTCGCAGACTATATAGAAACTTTGGTATGTCCGTTGAGAAGTTTCAGTCATGCAACGATTGTTCGAGGACGTGGGTATCACTGACTAACTACAGGCGTTTACCTTACAAAAAACGAAGCACTGTGTACTTGACAGAACTGGCGTTTAATTACTCACTGCAAATCGACTGTTTGCCCTAGTGTCCTCAAGATAATTGGCTGAACATTAGACCTATGGGTTTAAAAATGTAACCAACTGGTCACTGGCTACTTATTCAACTGGTATGGCAGTGTTCATCAATAAGGGTCAAAGTGATGTACTTTGTAATGTATCAAGTGGGAAGAGGCGATTTTGTGTATACTCAAGGCGATCAGTTTTATAACGCATCTACATGCCAGCAGCCAAAATTCGACTATTTACAATAAAAACCCACCGAATGGTTTGCAGTAAATGTTTGCTCTTCCAAAATTTTGAACACCGGTGAAATCTATCCGTGCGTTAAAGGTTAAATAATATGTGAAGTTAACATGTGACTAAAGCAGTGAATGTTTAAAAGAACGAAGGTGACATTTTATTTGATACCACATCGTTTGTAAACAACGTGATCGAATGCGTATATAGCGCAGGTACGTTATGAACTTATCACAAGTTGAAGATGATGTAAGAAGTATGTTTAGTAAAGAAAAGTTTAATGTAAAAAAATAGACCATACATGAATAGTTAATGCGCGAGTGTACTTAAAGTACAAAGTAACTGACATGAAGCCCTGGTGAAAATTAAAAAAATCGTCCTGTCTCGAAAAAGTCCACTTTTGAGAGACACAGAACGCGTTTGCAATGTGGAAAAAACTGTTCTAACGGTGCGGCAAAAGATGGCTTATTGTTGTTTGGAGAGAGCCACTATGGCAGTTAAGCTGTATCACACCTAGTCTGTCCCTTCTTCAACATCAGGGTGAATCACTGAAGCGCATAAATGCATTCGTCGATAATGTTCGCATTTCCCTTAAGCACGCCTAAATCCTATCTACATTACACGACTGAGGCTAACATGTGACCTATTCAGCAGTAGTTCTGTTTCTGAAGCACGTATAGCCAACGCCTGTCAAATGACCGATGAGATGCGTTATCGCTGATTTTCTTGCACGATCTCAAGCAAATGTCAGAACACGAAACACGTTTTTACTTCCGATGTGAATACCTGCAATTACTGACACAAGTGACCAAAGGACAATGAACTAAGAGCCCTTCCGTCGGAACCGAAATAGCATCTCTGATCAGGTTTAGTAGCATCTTAAAACAGTAATTAAGTAACTAGCATCCTTCAAAGTATAGTTGTACTGCGGCTGGGACACAGCAAAAATGATGTTGAGGATTGTTGTAAATAATAAAAACAGAAATCTGAAGCTTTGCTTGCAGAATCCTCAGGCAACAAATAGTCAAATGTAATCGTATTTTTCACCGTGTATTAAAGTATATAAAACCGGTATGCTATCTGATCGCTGAAAATGTATATATGTGCGAAGTAAAAATTCTCATTTTCTGAAATGAGTCAATTACTCTGCCAAACTTATACCGTCTCACAAACGGGTTACAAAAATAAGTGCAAGCAGCATTATCTTAATCCAAGTATTCAAATCTTTTGTGAGCAGACTATCCTAGAAGCACTAGACAGTGTATTCCACTACCAGTCGGAATGTGGTTGCAGTCTTTCCAAGATTACATTGAAGAACCCTAGTCAATTGTAAGTGTAAAAGTGTGTGTGATTGAGCTGTACGTCATCAGGCCAACGCGGTGAGAAGAATACTTGTGTGACAAAGGTAATTCGATTGCATTGCAATTAACCAGCGTGCGAGATATATATTCTACTTATATAAAAGACACCGAGGGCACGTCACTTTCAAAAAAGTGAGCCAGTTAGTCGGCAACAACTGGAATGAAGGGTTTTTGAACATTATGTCGTTATATAAACATTTTGTTCATGCGACACCACAAAAACATATCTGAGTTCACGAAAAATACAAATATCCCCCATACTTTAATGAAATACATAGAATAATCTAAAAATACCCACCATGACTTTAATCAAAATAATAATACAAAAACGACGGGGAATTATTAACAGTGAATGTAGTGTCCGTATGATTGAAGTTATATACACTTTCAATTTTGCTAACATTGCACAAGCTTTTGAACACGAGAGCGTATGTGGCACACACGGACGTCACTTTGTTTGAGTAAACGTAAACAAAAAGTTTAATTAAATTATTGGCAAAACCATTTTATAAATCATCGGGGAAATCACCTTAATTTAACTTCAGTACATTCAGAACTTTAGTCTGACCTGTCAACTAAGAAAGAATGGACACCAGGGAGTTGTTGAAATAAAACGTTATTTTGAAACTCACCAAACTATCCATAGATGTATGTGGGCTCTCAGTCACTTTCGACGGTAGGGATGGCTTAGGCTATAATGTGTTTTTAATAGAATAAAAAGGCTTAGCAGCTGTGTAACTGCCAGTGTGATGTCATGTGACGGACTACACGCATAAAACAGTCCAAATTCAATGTTCATGACTACTTATGCCAAAGCATGACTCCGTTTCCTCATTGCACACCTCTATTACTCCTGTGATCGTTGTTAGATGAACAGCTGTGGAAAAATGGTCTCAGTCGGAGCTGTTTGACGATTCCTTGTGTGAGTACTTCTTTGTTTAGAACCGAATATTTGAGTGAAAGCATAAAACTGGTAAAGCGATGAGAAGTCAGTGAACACATAAGACCTTGCAAACATTCATGTCGTGTGACCGTATAATCCAAGGCGTAAATTTCTTAGAAGAAGCAATCAATGTGACCAGGTAAAGGTACTTGAATCAGATGAAGCGTGACATTTATTCGACCGTTTTACAACTGAAGAGATTCAACGACCTTTCTACTATATGCTCAATCAATTCTTTCAAATATTTCCTGATAAGCTTTTCTGGTAGTCAGCTCGTCCCAATACTCCGTTTACATTACTTTCACGTTTAGTTTTGATAGTTACAAATGTGACAAACGGAAACTGTCAAATCAAGCGTGTATGTTTTATAACAGATCAAGAGATGTGTATCCGGTTCTGTATATTCTTAAAGACTCGTTGGTCAGCCTGTCCGAACATGCAATTCATCAACGCAAACGACACTGCAACGGACACTAGTTTTTGTTGTATCTTCAGCTACATCTTCTGCCAGCTCTACAATCTCACTTTTCATGTTGCGTACTCGTAATGTGGAGCGAAACGCACAAAATGCATAGACTGTGCAGGCTAAAGTTTTTGATTGCCCTGCTGAACTAGAACAACCAACTTAGCACACCGACCGTCACTGGTGACTGTGTAATTTGAGGAGTTGGCAACCCCTAAAGTCAGAATGTGAAACGTAGAATAAAGAAGCCTACGAAAGATTTTAGGTCCAGCAGGTTTTCTCACTGTCCTGATCGTTACTTTCAAACGCAAAAGCAGTTAATGTTTATTGTTAGCATATCATTGGATAAGGGGATCATTATCCTAACCTAACTTTACTATTAGTGAGGGCGGATATAGCTGTTAAAATGCCTACCGTGGACACACCTCAAACAACATCTCGTTGGGTGCTCAGAGTTATATACTTAACACGCATGAAATCGCATTAAATAAGAATAAGTAAATTTTGGGACTGCGCAAGCAAGAAAAAAGGATTTGTCGGCAATGAACAACATTACACCGGTTCACACGAACAGTTACAACACGAGCTCCACTGACGCTTATTCTTCGACGTAACAAACAGCGTCATCAACCAAAAGCTTTCAGTGTACTCTAGAACCCAGTCGGGAAGCTAGTAGCGCCCTACATAGGAAGGCTTCAACATATGTCCTCTTTTTCAGGGCCACCAGACCGTTGCGTGGCGTCAGTGGTCCTGTATAACGTTTTCCTCATCATTCTCTTCCCGATTGCGCTAGCATGATTCATTTTGTTTAGTGAGTAACACATTGAACAGTAACCCTCGTCAGTGTGCGGAACATCCGTCATGTTCAATACCAAGTGGCTCGAATTCAAATATGAACCCTAAATTCCAGCGAAATAAAAAAATTGTCAGTGTAGACTACAACATGATTATCAACGGCATGAATTCTGAAGCTCTTATCCCCGTCAAAAATCAAACGTAGTTGGGCGACGAACACACAGTTCAATATGTTTTGACGAAGAACGATAGGATCAATGACGCAATCCATGCTAGCTTATTTGGTGCAGTGCTACTCGGAGGTAAACCAAAGTTCGGGAAGTGGACGATGTCACTTACACATGGTTCATGAAAATCCAGAAAGCCTAGAAAACCCCCATGGTATAAGGCACTGTCAGCAAAAGAGATATCCACCTAGCCGAAATGTTAATTGTGAGTGAATCTAAAGCCGTAAGAATACGATTGGATTGGTGTTGGAGGGACAGACGTTAGTGGAAAAAGTATAAGATAAGTAACACTGATCGTCTTGTGTAGGTTCAGGTCAACAGTAAATAGACAGAAGTGCCAACAGATAATGCAAACAATTCTGTATTGCATTAGCCAATAGTCCAACCACGTAACAGGGATTTAGAAGAATGTTTGTAACACAAGCAGAATCGCTTTCTCCACAACAAGCCGTTAGTATTAAAACAGAGAATAAACCGCTTTTTCTAACTCCGAGGTACAAATTTTCTCGACGATTCTGTGCTACTGTTGTGTCTCCAGTTGAATAACTACCTTGGTTCCCTTTGCAGGCCTCGGGAAACTATACACTCCAGCGCAGTCAACACCGGAAGTGAACGAGGATAAAGATGATGGGCCTCAAGATGATTAGTTGTTTAGGTGCGAGCCAGCTGCTACCATAGTGGAGGCTCACAAAGCATCAGCGCCTACTTGTACACAAATATCGAAAAGGTAGATGGAATGTACCGAACGTAGAGTCCCTTTTTGACAGCAGACAGTTTCAACAGTACAGCTTAAAAGCTACCACAATTTACGATTTTTTAAAGACAAACCATTGACAAATTTACTGTTGACACTTCCGTACACTCTTATGGTCTACCCTGGCATGTGTGTCCAGGGAGGCATTAGGTTTTAATCTAACAGAGATAAAACGATGACTATAATTTACGAGAATATAATTCAGAAGAAATTTGCGAACTGAAAGAAGTTGTGGATGATTAGGTACACTTGAATCTGTGTTGGAAAGTTTGCAAAGAAGAGACCAGTAGGGAGGTAATTTTATTTTAGAGGACCATTAGTAGAACGACTAAGAATAAAGAAAGTCAAATGACGATGAGTATAATGGAAACCCAACCGTTGCCTAGTAAACATACAACAATCGCAATGTAGTATACAAAAGACTGAAGCTGATTAGCCTCAGGAGTCAGATGTCGAAAGTACCCTGAGTCTACTGTGCTGATTCTGATGATCAAGTCAGCTGAATAGTCGGTTTAGTGTTCCAAATATGTGTATCAGGTCTTCGTTTGGAGTCACCTACCAATGGTGCATTGAAGTAGTCGAAGTCACTAAACGGTGGATACGAAACAACTCCATCAGGTCGGCCATCATTTATCGTGTTTGCTCATTTACGTGAGTTTGTGTATTAAAATGAATGCATTTTGCGTACCGTAACAGAAACAGAAATGTTTTTGTCTTGGCATTAATTTAACAGTTACGCACACGGAACTATGAGGCGTGTAGAATCGGTGATGGTGTCTAGTCATATGAGGATATTTTGTGGAATTAATTCAATGGGCGAATGTAGGAGTGCGCTTACTAAAACGATGGAAAAAAATCATCAATATCCAACAACCGTCATAGGTGCGCTGAATCAATCGTCTCAGTGTGCAGTGAAGATATACAAAACAAAAACATTGTTCTACCGAAACTGAAGTTGGCGACCCTTCAACGTATTAGATGTACTGAAAATTATTTCTAGAATAAAATTTTGATGATATATTTGTAAACTTATTTTCCTTCTATAAGCTGCTTGATTACGCCACAAAAGAGAAAAAACAATTTATTTAACCTGCCTTCAAAACCTAACTGGTTTCCGTTGTCAGATGAAACTTTCGGGTCTTCCAAAATAAGTCATAATATCCGGTAGATGAAACTACACATTTTTAGCTTTCACTCCTCAAGAATCCACTCTCAACTGTTCACCTCGGGCATATTCCTAAGTTTCCGGAAACATACAGAAATCAATGCTAACTTCTTCGGAAAAGAACGTACCCATTATAAGTTCAGGCTGGTGGTACAATTGGTTACGTCTAGGATGCAGTGATTCACCTTGATTGAAATGCAAATGCAATCGCATGAACGCCAGTGCCGAATGGATCTTGCTTGATACCTCTCTAAGTACAATTTAAAAAACTAGAATTTTCATTTAAAAGTAATTAACTTCACAATTTTTCATTGCCTGTGATAACTCACAAAACCATGGGGCACAATTTCAGAAAAAAAATAAAACAAAATTTTGTTTGATTTGTAACAATCCTGATACATCACATGTAACAAAACTCAGTATACATTGTTTATGTTTCCGGAGTAAAGACATATGTGGCCAACTTAATTGTAAAATACACTGTGAAATTTAAGTGTGACTGGAACTGGAGTGAACTTATAAGAACCAGGTTAAAGTGACTTACTGCATTGCATGCACATGGACTACTTGGCTTCGGAACCTATTCAGAAATGAAGGTGACATATCGACATAAAAATAATTGTCACTTCAGGCACACTAATTGAAAGTGTTTGACAACCTGAAATACACTCGTTTATTCACTTACATGAACAATGGACAGGATGATAAACTTACAAGAAGATTATAAAGACATCTACAGCAGTGTAATTTTGAATTCAACTCAACAGTAATCTACAGTTGCTTTCAAGGTTGTCTAGCAAATAACATGGGTTTCCGTTGTTCAAGTTAGATCTTTTTGAGTGTGATGTAGAAAACAACGTGATAAGGAGAGCTAGTATGCGTTGTATATAAGTTGCATCTTTTATTTAAAAGAACTGTTCTCAGGTATTCTTCACACGTGGATTACTGTCAATTTTTCCAGGTGTTAACAACGCTGCTCGTTTAAAATTCTTAGCAAAGGTGCATTGCTGAAAATCAGAAAGCGAGTTAGCTTGCTTGAAGTATTTCTAAGAATAATATGACCGTAGATTGAACAAAAACTGCAAAACAGATAAACATTATATCTGTTTATTTAGAATAAATACGGCCGAATGGAGGAGATAACAAATAGAAAGCTGCGTCAAGTTTTCACGGATAAAATTCGGCGGCGGTAAAATAGAAAAAGAACTTACTCCGTAGCACGCGCACGGCATAACTGCAATTGGGATCGGTGGTCCAGTAACCTGAATCGGGGTGAACATTTGTCGGAAAACTGTCATTAACGAATATGGCTTTCATGATAAACAGCGGAAAATTAGCCTGTTTGCAACAAAGGTATGTAAGTGAAGGCGTTCGTTCTCTCCAACAAAAACTGTGAGTAATCGGCAAACGAATCACAAACATGCGCGTGTTTTAAAGAGAGTATTTACTCTGCGAAAAATAACATTTCGCTTATATTTGTTAATCATTGAAATGTTTGATTGTCGTGAAAACGAAACAACCTTAGGTGACACGAATGAATCGAACTGAGTCACATATAACATTAGAATTAAATCCATTGGCAAGCAAACACAGGTAATCAAGTGTTTCCCAGTGCCCAAGATATAGTTGTACATGCTATCAGATCAATTTGTCAGTGACTAGGAAGTCGGCAGACTGATTAGAACAGATCAAGTAGTAAAGCATTCAGACTTCGGCTGAACCGGAACGACTGACTAGAGCAGCCTGCAGTTGTACAACAAACTCACTGTGTTCAGCCAAGAATCCGTACAGACTTTACATTCGGACCCAGTTAGCCACCCGTAAAAAACTGCCTGATAGAATTCTCCAAATTCTTCAGGGTATTGACTGTCCATGCAAGAATTTTTGAGCGGCTGACGGGGGAGTGCACCGCCGCTGTTGTTGAGAATTGACCTAATATTACTGATGAATATTCCAACGTGGCCTACTGAAACTGGGTCTCTTACAAAGTAATTTATTTACTAGGCCATAAATAGTGCTGCGGCTCTAAATCGATCGCTACGTTTTTTGTCGTTTCATTTACGCGCTAGTCATACGCTCACAATTGGGGTGACAGCGCATAATGAACTCACATTCCAGCTAACGTCTACAAGCTACTTTATTCGAATGACCTGAACACACTATGTGTTTCATCATCATCATCATAACAGCCATGAGCCTGACCAAAAGG
>LUCH01000858.1:111457-128996 GCA_013368495.1 Paragonimus heterotremus | reverse complement strand
AATTGTGGGGGATGTTCAACTTGAAACAAACCAAATCCCCAACTACTCACCAGTTTCGACTTTCTGCGCCACAAATTACAAAAGTGCTCACTTGTCCGAATAGTAAGTTATTATTATTGCAAATCAATATTGCTAGAAGAAAAGTTACACTCGATACAAAATAAAGAAGTATTATATGTGATTCCTGATGCAGGTCTGTCTATTGAATTGAAGAGACAGATGATGTGTAATCATTTCTTTTTGTGAAGCTACATTTCCTGTACTGTTATGAATTTCACCGAACTAAGTACTTTTGTTGTTTTTCAGTAGTCCACCTTCAGTTGTTTCATTATCTGCCTGCAGCACGTTCATTTGGACCTTCCATCTTCAAGTAAAAATCGGAATCATACAGCGATACCGTCAACACAGTTTAGTCATACTAACTGTGAACTAGGAAGTTCTTCGTTATAATTAATACGGCAGGTACTGTGCACCCTTGAGTTGCTAGGGCGATTTGAGTACATCGATCTCGGTAGTGTTAACTTTTCGGGATGTACTCAAACAGCAATTTACACTGGGAAGAGGACAGACCAGAAGTTCATATGGGTTACCTGATAGAACGCGAATAGAAGCGGGCGTGGACAAAACCAGATCACAACAACATCGTTTAGAAAGATAAAGTAAACCATGCTTAATGATGTGAACATTATAGGTGTGACCTTGAACGTGTGCTATTGAGTCGGTGGAATTTGTTTATAGATAACAGGGCGAGATAATAACCAGTTCAAACAAAATATCACGTGTTGTAAGAGATAAGTCAGAGTGCTGATTACTTTGAATAGGACCCCATGTGTTGTTGTTATCATTCTCAGCTAGTTATGAACAGAGTTCCACAGTGTGAAAAAACTACCTTGTAGCTAACTTACTCTTGGTTCACACAGAAGCTTAACGCTTACTTGAGCCACAGACTTTCTCGATCTTTTTGGCACAGGTTGACCGGGACGAAACATGACTGACGTTCGGCTCGGCCGGTTTTTGGAGGGCTACAATATTGAAATAATGAATGGGACTGACGGTGAATGTGAAAATCTTTCGTGTATCTGAAACCATACAGATGATTAAAAGCGATTGACATTAAACCAGTAGACGTGGATTAAGTTCGCTATGAAATTGGTCGGATCCTCCACAACTCACCTGTAGTCGTTTTCTAGTGCTAATTAAATCCAACTCACAAACATTTTTATTAATAAAACAGTCACATTTTCAGGAAAGTTCTGCGGCCGCGCGCGAGACACGCACTTAACCAATACCGGTTGAATCATTCTGGTTAACTGACTCCAGTGCTTAGTGAGAAATTGATTGGAAGCAGCACACTTAGAGGATAGGTTTTACTGTAATCGTAAATTTTAGGTAGGTTTACTAGAAAATGGCGCATTCCAGAACTTTCATATGAGTGATATCTGCAACAGTTATTGGTATCTAACGTTTGGTTACATTTGACAGATATGGGTACGTACAAAAAAATGTGTACTCTGCAAAAAGTTCCGTTGTCGCCTGTATCCCAGACGAAAATATGACACATTCATATAAGTATGCCCCGGTGAAAAAAAAATCTACAGCAATTTTATCTCCGAAGTTTCGTCAGCGTCAGTAAACCACAACTGACATGGAGCAATTGAATCAGAGTGGCGTTTATAACCAGTTCTGAGTAATAATTCCTATTGGTTTCAAACTCAGTATTCGTTTCACTTCCTGAAGATTGATGACATGTATCAATTCGATGATTTCTTTGAGCTTTTGCGCACCTATCACACAAATAGTGCGCAGCTATCGGTTGTGATGTTGTAAAGTGTTTTTACTCAGGCATACATTTATTGTAAAGAATGAGATTTTGAGACACACAGTTTGAGAAAAATAACTAACATGTTTGACAGCCCTACTAAACAGTACTGCAAAGTTTGCGTAAGTCTACACACTCGTACAATAGTTTTACTAATTGTTTCACATACCAAAAATTTCCGTCGAAATAACTGAGTATCTCATTAGAATTCCACCGAATGAAACTTTCGCCTCCAATATTTTTCAATTAAATGCACATTTTCAACTGCACATCTCATTATTTTATTTCGTTGTGAATCAAATCCATTCATCTGAAATTTGTTAAATTGGTGTAAGTCAAAAGGAACTGTATCACTTATCTCTCACTTGTTATTTGATTAAAAATATAATGTTTCATTTCCCGGATTACTCCCCTTAGAAAATAATGCTGTCGAACAAATTATTGGATTCGCGTTTGTAATGTTTTTATGTTTAACCTTTTGAATGAGTGAAATAGCAGCCTGGTTTGGCAGAACCAGTTTTTAATTTTAAAAAATTATGATTGATATTATGTAAACTCCAGGAAGTTAACTTTTATTTGTGTTGAATATAGTGAAAACACAGTTGATGTTGAACAAACAAAACAATACGCAGTGAGGTAAAGGGATTTGTCAACAATTAACGCAAAAATATGCCGACTCCGTATCTTACCGCTGAGCACTCGCAAGAGCGAAAGTTTCTCAAGCTGGCCAAAAATTGCCAGTCTGCTTCAGCATCCTCCGATGGGGAGAATGACAACTGTATACTGGATTTCTGGAATAGTGGTGTTGATGATAATGTTATCCGTGTGAAGCAAGGTTACAATCAACACAATAATGTAAGCTATCTATCAAAGAATTACTTATGTAATACAGTTCTTCAGCTTGGGTAAGCAATTCAATATAGAACAACAACCTACCTGTTTCATAAGGCAACTGTCTAATGACTTTATACTGACCTACTCTAACTAGCGTCATGTGTTATAAAGAATCTATTAAACTAAACCTTTGATACAGTTTTTGAGTTGGTGAATTCACCCTAAAGTTCATCCTGAATAGTCTGAATCTTTATGAATAATTTGTGTTTTGGAAGACGTCACAGTACCATAAGAATTGCAAGTCAGGTTATATTTGAGCGATGGTGAATATATATTCGGCGGTGCACCCACTTAATAGCACAGAGGTTTCACAATGACAGAATGTTTACGAGTGAGTTGTGCCAGTACAACTCAAATGGATATTCTTAGGCATCAACTGAGTGTCTCAAACTATTCAATCAAGTGCTGAAATATTGACCTTATTCATGCCGTTTGTTAGGTAATAAGATGTGTCGCAAATAGTTCCCAAGGCGCTCGATCTGCCAAGCGATATTTTAGATTACTGATAAGTAGTCGAGGATTTGGTTAATTTTAAGCTGAACTACACTCATATGGGATCGCAACCTTCGCAGGTTAAATGAGATCGGAGATTTCAACCTGTCGTGGAAGTCCTCTTCGCGGGATTAACGAATGGAGTTAACAGACAGTAACTGTGTCTCTTATCAAGACGCTCGGGCAACTTAGGCACTGCTTACAAGCGAAAGTGGTTTTACGTTCACATGCGATGATAATTCGGTCGTGCCCAATGTGAGGTCAGTGGCGCAGTGGTCAACACGGTTGCCTCACGAAAGCGTGGCTGCAGTTCTGGTCCAGACAGTGGCAACGATATACACCACTGATGAGCTCTAATGAGATCGAAGCTTGAGTTTTGTGTTTCTATTCGAAACAGGCTGCCTGGAAAGTCCGCCTGAATGCAAAGGTCACAATATAAGTGATGTTCAACTTGAAACTAACCAAAGTCCCGACTGGTAGTCTGTAATCCAAAGTAAAAAAAATTACAAACTCAGAACGTTTAAGAAAACTGGGAATATATCTTGTGTCTTGAACATATCAAGATCTATTGATCAACTTAAGGGTGAACATATACACTGAATGACGGCGATTGAGCATACATCTCAACATTTTCGGACAAAACCTCCAAAACGATAAATCATGGATTTGAAATTGGTTAATCCACAGAATGCATAACTAACTTTTCTGGTTGTTCTTCTTGAAGTATCTTTGGATTTTGATTTCCTCGGCGAGACCGAACGTGATTTACGGTGCTTGTCAAAATACGAAGTCTGTGATGAAAATTGTTGGCACACGTTTACTGAACTCATGAAGAAAGTATAACGTAATCAATACGTCATGCCCCTCATAACTTATGCGTGGTCACAACAGCCAGTTTAAATTCAATAAACTTTGTGGACATAATAAAGACAACGGAAATTGTGAAATAACTAAATAGACGCAGTTGACGGAATGTGTTAGCCTGTTTGAAACGCATTTTTGCCGTCTCAATGGGAGCTGTGCAATAGTGCATCTGATCAGATTGCAATAACATATACAGAATGCGCTTGTCGCGGTTTGCTATCATGTTTGATCACTAAAAGCGTGTCATTTATGCTATGACGATTTTTAAATCCCATGAGTGTCATGAGTAGACGGAGTTTATATAAATTTAGCGCAAATTTTCCTGATCGTTTACACAGAATTAACTTACGAAATTAGCGGAGTTACACACACACGAGAGAGGTAAATTACAGTTGGTCTACTTTCCCAACTCATCATGTGATGTGCATGTTGTCATGGCTCCATGAATATTACATCCGTTGAATAATAGTAACTAGGACGTCAGTAATTTGTTTCCAGGACATTAAGAATATCGCTACTGAAGTTTATACAATTATCTACTAATCAGCCTCATTCGATAACTGGATTATAAACCTTCACCTAAATACTAAATGTTGTGTTCAGTTATGACTACCTATCAAACAGAACACGGCTTTTTCAACCAGGTTTGGAATTACTGACATCATAGTGCTCGGGAAATTAAACCGATGGTCTGTGAACAAGTGTCAGCATGGTGAACCCACATACGTAGAGCAGACAATAAGGTTGCAGCCAATGAAGGTTGGAAAAACGTACGTAATTTAGTTCTTCTGTCTTTCGCCTTTCCTTCTTGTCATAAGTTGTCATGGTTTTGCAAACTAGAAGGCATTCTGTACAGTTGGAGGAGGGTTATACAGACTTAACAGCCCTACCTAAAATATTATGTCATTCTGGTGCTGATCGTGATCATTTTTATTGTTGGTAATCAAGGTTTTGTTGTATCGTGTTAATGATATTCCTGTCCTCCCTCTTTAGAACTCATCCCTGGAGCTCACCGGTGGTCACTGCTGCACAACAATGCCATTAAGTAATCAGGACAACACAATTATTCTTCAAACGGTATAAGGAATGATATAGGCAGTAGTTAAATATTGCATACAACCGATAGTCTTCAAGTTCTCACTTTGTTGTAAGACGGAATGAAGTAGGTAAACTGACTATAACCAGGCTGAATAAGATTTCAGGACCTACCGTTCTGGAAGACTCCGACGACAATGATTTGACTACGGAAATTCTCTTAGATACTTTGCGACCTTTCAAGGTTGAGCTCCTCGGTAAGCTCTAAGTTGCAGGAACCCAGAAAATAAACATCAAAGATAGTTCAAGGAGACAAAATGGATTTCTATATGAACATGTGATTGATAGTTTCAGTTAATATCAGCCTGGAGTTGTTGTGAATGTGCACATTTGAATGAAATGCATTGCATTGATTTACGGTCCAGGAATACCCTTTCCTACTGAGCTGAATACCAAAATGTAGTTAAGATAAAAGACAGATGTTCTAGTTAAATGCCCAATGAACACTTCAACAAGGAAAACATAACGAGCTGTTTGGTGCAACTTATCATCTCCCAAGCAGTGGTACCTTATGACTCACGAACTATGATGTAAAAGAAGGTCAGTGGTAAAGGCTAACCAGACCCATTGAGGCAAATCCTGTTGGCGTTCAACTAGGCTGTGTGTGAATTTCAAGTAGTCAATAATGTATGTGAGTACACGGCAAAAGAAAATTATCTCATGGATATCCATGTCTTCACAACTGCCTAGCGGTTGTCTGAGAGAAAGGTGTACTCTTCTTAGTATTGAATGGATGAATCCAAACAGGTTTCATTCAAGCAAGTTCCGTTTACTTCCAGTCGTTCGTTTATTGACTAGGGCCATTGTTCTTGCTCGCACATCATCCGAACAATATTGTCAACGGTCACAGCGCTACTGACTTTGACTGTACTAAAACACTTAGGAGTTATGAATCCGCTTAACAATTTTCTAAGCTAATCTTTCCTGCTGGACCTCTTTCTAACTTTGTACATGATCTTCCTGTTCAACAAGCTGTGTACATGTAACGGTGGACGGTTTACTGTCACAACGCAGCGGCTAGGTTCATGTTATGAATTAGGCCTGGAAGAGAACAAGCACTAATTATGAGCACTAGTAAAACAAAATTCGTGTCCAGTTTTGGATTGAGCAAACAGAAATGATTACACAAAAGTGAAGGCTGCGAACAAAAGTGAGTGGAGTTTGGTTTGAAACAGATCAAATTAATCTGCAGCTAAACAACCAATCATCACATCCAAATAATGATAGTGTAGTCAAACTACGATATGCCAGTATATAAAAACAAAGCCATCGTTATTCACCTGTAAACCTAACACCACGCTAACAGACATTTTGTTGTCACCAGCAGAGTATCGACGTTACCCTTTGCTGGCTTTTCAGGTGTCACATTTAGCGCCATGCTCGTATTTTGTTCAGTCTAGCAGATGGTTGAAGCCATAATGATGATTATCAGAGGTATTTTTTAAATAAGTGCAATCGTTTGGTAAGAAGAAAAGAATACAGTGAGATGTTTTTTAAGACACACTAAACGGTGATCAGCTTACAAGATGTTAACATTGAAAAGTGCTCCCAAGTTTAGCAAAAATCACTTCATTTGAGAAAGACACACAAGTTGAATTACTATCAACAAACTCACTAAGTACCGTAGTAAATTTTCAAATACTCACTCTGTGAAATGGCTCTGATACGCTTGTTGTGGATATTCTAGATACCTTCCGCCCATTCTTTTTTAATTCCAACGGTCTCCGGCTAACAGTTGACCTCTATTTAAGAATTGAAGTGCAAAAATGTGTCTGAAAGATCTCTGTTAGAAATGATGGGCAAGCTGGACGTTAGAGCCTAAAATGGAGACCACGATAAACTTGAAACGGAATTGTCGAAACACTTACATTTTCACAATCGACTGATACTTACTTCGAAACTATTTTTAGAGGAAACATTTCGATCTAGGCAGATCATTTAAAAAACAATTGGGCAGCTACATCGAGGTTTTGTATTCTGCGGCAACAAAATTTGCAAAACCATTTACAGTCCTTACATATTACAGGGATTATTAATCGACCGTGAATTTCAACTACATTTGCTAGAAATAAACAAATGATCCAATTTCTAAAATGTAGACATTCATGCAGTTACTTCGGCTCACTCGCGAATGCTTGACAATGTGACTGATAGGTGTGAAGCGCTTTTCTATGGTATATGCAGTAGTTTGTTCTTGGGTGAACTGAGAATGTGGTAGGAATTCATCGACCTCGTTTGAACTACTCGACAATGTCATGCAGACACTGGCGTCAACCTGTCTCTGTGGATAAGTGAAAGTGGAACCGGATGAAGAAACTGTGTGGAGCTGTTTAGCAGGAAATTACATCTGTGAATAGTTCATTCGATACAACGCGACTACAAATAAATCTACATAAAAAATGAAAAAATCCCAAATATCTGAGAAGTTTGAACACTTGTTTCGTTAGATCTCAGATATCTGATCGATTCTGATAGACAGTCCACCATTTTCGATGCATTCTATGCGACACTTAATTTCAAGACCGATTTTCTCATCTACATTCATTTTGGAAAGAACAATCTCAAGCATAAGATCAGACAACTAAAGCGCATGCTGAGGAAATTCTCGTCTGAACAGTTCAACAAATCTATTTTCAGTTTCCACACATGCACACGATGTCACATAGTACAAGCTACTGACGAAGTCACTGTCAGTGACAAATCCCGGCACACAAACACAATCTGGCCTAAGTCTATAATTTCAACAAAAAATAGTCTAATTTCGGTTGCATCCAATATTTCTCCTCTCGACTTTTGATGTTCGCATTTCCGCGATGGCGGTCCTCAAATGCTTATCTTTTCTCAGCGTTGGGATCGTAGCTCCTCTATATTCAGTCAGTTCAACTGACTGATGAAAATTAGGAGAAATCTGCTACACTACGTCTCGCCGAGATAAAGAAAAACTTCTGGTCAGTTTTACTATGACAAACGGATCGCGAATTATCGGGAAAAGTCTTCGCTAAAGCAAAGGTAACCTTGTAAGTTGATTTCATGGACTAAGGTTTCTACAGAAACTGTTGGTGGAACCAGCAGAAGACAAAATTCTGGTCACCCATCAGTTCTGTCTCGACGAAAGTTAGGCTGGTTCGCCAACGGCATTTAGTGAGCATCCTTTGTTAATAAGTTTCCTCGCATCAACAAGCTCATCCGTAACCTTTGACAACTAACTGAACGCAACCGCCTGAACAGAGTTTTCATCACTGTTGAATATTTTATTTTTTCAAAACACACGGAAGTGATCAAATTGCGAGCAGATTTGCATGAACATCCACTTCCTTACAACCACTTCTGAGTTCACCACTTGACCAACAGGTGACAAAACATCAAACCAAAAATAAGAAACATGTCTAGTGTGCCTCCACATGTAATTTGTGGGGACATTTTCACCACTCAGTCACCATTCATTCACGATTCTGTCATTTCCCAAACTCGAATGTAGACGTGCGAGTTTCTCGGGGGCAGTGAACTTGTATGACTAAAACCGTTTAGCATCAACCGACATTGAGAGATTTGAAGACAACCAACACAATATAATCAGTGTCTTTCGGTTTCATTATTAAAACTTTGAAAATAAAAGGTTTGCTCAGAAAAACGTAGCGGGAAGAAAAGTTCATGTATTTCAACATCTCTGTCAAGAACTCTGAACAGAGACGACAGCAAAGACATAACTTAAAAAAAAGATAGTGAACACTGGAAATGACAGTGATGTTCAGCTTTGAAAAACAAAACCGTTACAGCTTTTTACTGCACCGTCTACCACAAATTTTGCCTGATACATGTTCATTCGTCACTGTATCCATGAATGTAAAAGAGTCATCGATGCGAAATGTTAAGTGGCTGTGTTATTTGGACATACTGTTATTCACATTCCGACTCAGAGTTTGACGACTATAAACGGTGAAGAACTCCTGCAAAGAAGTCTACGTACATCTTACATTTCGACCACATTCTGAGCAGTAAAAACTACCGATACTCACAGACAGCTCGTCTGTCAGCCAGTCGAACTATCTATCCCAGACTTACTAAGGTCCACAGATGGCCGTACCTGCCACGGACCTTTGGTAGAACAGTTCTTAAACTCGGTCTGTCTCAGGATTCTAGGGGACCTTACAATTTCACAGGGTGAGTTGAAGGGATACGTGTTGTTTTTAATTCAGCCACAACTGGAGCTTAATACAGAAGCTTATTAGTCGACTATAGTTTTAAGTTGTTATATATTTGAAAACCCCAATGCAGAGGACCTAAACTTGGTCGTAATTTCTGGGAATGTGTAACGATCATCCGTGAAATGTTCCGCGATCGAGTGTTTGATTGGTGTGGCCGATAGTAAAAAGATGGCATCCATACAAAAGAAAATACCAGTTGTGGTCGATATTGGCTAAGCACCATATAGCCGCGCACAATAGTGGAATTTTATCTTTTTTGAAAGGCCGTTCTGTGGCACACTTTTTTGAGGAAAATGGGATAAGTCGGGTGAACCTATATCTGTCTAACGGTCCAACCCATTTAACTGACGAGTAAAATCCCTCGTAAATCTTACTAGAACCAAATCAAATAAGACTAGAAATTACAAAAAAATGCGTTCAAAATGAGAAGTAAGACAAATGAAATAGAGCAGAATATTGGTTGATTATTCTTTTTGACCGTTACCAACTGTATGTAACACAGGTACGTATTACCAATAAAAATAATACGCTGCTGACTGTAGAGTTTCTATAATATCTGCTGACGAAACATTTCTCGATTTTGCAAGTAATGTTACATTTTTCAGACTTATCATACTTACTGAATTAGTGGGACGGCTTGCCAACACGACAGATTCTCGAGTCACACTTGAATAGGCTCTCGGTCTACGGTTCTCTGTGGCATGTGTCACGACAGATTTATGAAACGAAACTTTCGGTTGAGAAGTGGACAATTCAGAATACTCAACTGTATCGCCCAGTGTATCGACACTCGTGCTGTGAGTGCCCGAAATGAACGACACTGTACTCTGTAGAACGAATACAAAACAGATACATCGATAAGGTTGCCAACCTGCAAAATATAGTAATAGTATCTTCGTTATACAGTGAATATTCTCACAACCATTCAAATGACAGTCTTAGAAAACTACTGTTTCATCAATCAATCGATCAATACATGCTCCAAAGTTCCAAAGTTTTCTACACGAAAAATACATGAGAATATCCATCTTTTCTTATTTGTGTTCTATACGAGCACAGTGTCCGAATTCACGCCATCTCTGTAAAACAATACCAAAGACTTCTTGCCCGATTTCAAAGAATTGATGTTATCTTGCTCACTTGCCCATTAAGATGTTTTCTTCTGAAACAAAGTAAGCTGACCTAAATCATTTGCATTGTCACTCAGAATGTCTAAGCATGATAATGCTCTCTGCTCCATCCTCAAACAACTCTATTGTTCTACCTGATAGTCTTTCGAACAAACACGTTTCCGTGCACTTATCACGATTCGACTCAGAGTGCAAAATATTTTAAGGTAACATTTAACTAAAGTTTTGTCGTGGGGTTTTTAGTTGAATCGAATGTGAAATGGTGATATAAATGGTGATATAAATCTTTTCCAAACTTGCTCTAATCAAAGACTGAACTTGTTGAATGCAGGCGCAATTTTTGTTGGTCAAGTTGTTCGCCAGTCTTTTACCATGGTATTCTAACTGAATATTTTAAAACTACGAATACGCAGTTCCTGATTCCATTCACTTTAAATATTACTGTCTGTTCCTCACAAAAAATGTGTTTGACATCACCCTAATGTTTAGAATTAATTCTCTCGATAACTTTGCCTGATTTACACATTCCATCGTGTAGTGGACTGTATAA
Organism: Paragonimus heterotremus; assembly: GCA_013368495.1. Taxonomy (NCBI): domain Eukaryota; kingdom Metazoa; phylum Platyhelminthes; class Trematoda; order Plagiorchiida; family Troglotrematidae; genus Paragonimus; species Paragonimus heterotremus. Next base: position 117,947 of record LUCH01000858.1, on the reverse strand, counting down.
CTCCACAATCACTTAATAAGTGGAGCTCAGTTACAAACAATTATATGTTGTACACCTGTTTATGGTCCACGTGTTATGTTCCTCCTAACACGACTTTTACCGAGATGTAAATATTCACACATTGGTGGCCAGTTTACCAGATTCAGTTTTCATTCTCCGGATGTGGTTGTGAACATGTATGAAACAATTATCAGACCTGACTGAAATACGGGGAAGTAAGAATTTATTAATTTGAAATGAATGCAACTAGTGTTCCGTGATATCTTAACGGCCGTCGAAAGATAAATTTCATGATCAAGAAGACGTATACTATCCACGTACCCTTGATTTTCGCAGCATATGTCCGCTAGGAGTAGATACAGTGGTGCTCTCTTCTTTGCTATAAGATTTCACCCATCCTTGACTGGAAACAGGAACTATCTGCAGTTCACTCACAGCAGTCTGCATAACAGAATGCGATCTGACCGACCTTTGAATGTATTTCTGAAAAAATGAATAAATAGTTCTCTTTACACAGAAATATAGCGTTTAGTGATTTTGTCAAAATACATTACATGTCGCCAGAAGCAAAAGTAACCTAGTTTATTTTACTATTGTGATATTTGTATGATTCAGTAAGTATCACTAAACAATGGCTGGTTTTTATGTGACTAAAGCGCATCACAACAAACAAGTATCGAAAATGGTTCGAAAGACACCATGAAGAGTGGTTTTCACCGTTTTCTTAAGTTCATGATGTTTCAAAGCAATAATTCATGGGTGGATTATTTTCAAGCAAACGGATGACCAATAACCCATGTAACGCGTGAAGGGATTGATAGATTTGATAAACGGCACGATGATCTTTCCCCTCGTTGACATGATGTTGACTGACTAGCTCCATCAACGTCAGCTAACATGCCCTACGGAGAAAATTTAAGACGGTTACAGTAGCTGCATGATCACATGATTTGGTGGGAATCAGACTAACCTGCCTGGCTTTTTGTTCGGAAAAACCTGTCCGAATACTGAATTACTCATCGTCTGAAACTGTAGTTTTATCGCTAAAATTGATCCAACAACATAGAACAATCCTCCAGTTGTCATCCCAATGACATAACAACCATCGACTATTATCATATTTTTCCCAGTAACTATTAAATATATGTGAATGTATGGACGTACAGAAATCCTAAGACATTACCAAGGAAAAAGTTTGATCAATATTCCTCTTTCAGTAATTGACGAAACATTTAGAAATCACTTGTGCCTTTATTAGGACAAGGATTCCTTGATTTTTGTAGAAGCCAAGTCCCTGTCAACAACACATGTCGGCGGAGAAGTAACAAACACATATGAAGTTGCTTGTTTGCCAAGCAATTTTTCGGAGTGATTACGCAAACAGTATATATACGACCAGCGTAATTATATTGTGCTGAGGCAGCGCTTCCATTAGGCTAACAATGCTACACATTATACCTGACAGTTGATATATTATAACGTTTAATTTTGAAACCCAAGGCCTTCCCACTACAACATTTTACCAGCTTCAGTATTTCCTAACTTTCATTACGTTTGACCAGAGTTGATACCCAGAAAAGTCTTTTTGAGGAAAAAACAATACGATTGCCAGTCAGGAATCAGCTGTATTCATTGACGTTGGTCCACGATGTGTGGTTTTGGTTTAGCATCACGGAACTTGAAAGAGTTTCTGCTCCGTTGCACATTCGATGTATAACTTCTGTTCAACGATGTGCTGTATTGGCAGACAGATGGCTTAGTAATGGGATCCCTGCTCGGACCTCTCCAGGCCGATGTATTCATGGGAAAGCTTGAACTCACCACGCTTCAATCCACCATCAGCCAGTTTAGTCAATACCACCGATATGTAGACCATATATTTATCGTAACTCGTTCGGATACTAACATGCACACAGTACTCGACACATTCAACCGCGCCCACCAGGTGGTTACGTTAACACTTTAGGAGGAGAATGGAAACGAGTTATCTTTCCTGCATTTCCGTTTACATCGACTAACAGACAGAACTAACCAACACAGAATTCATCGCAAGAATACGTAAACAATCCACAGTTTTGTATCTCCAAAATAGAAGGGGAATCTAGTAAGCTGGTTGACTAACGGAGCATACAAAATTTGTTCAGCCGATACGTTAGAAAGAGAACTCTAATTCACAAAGAAAGTACTTCATGAGAACGGCTACCCTGAACAATTTATCGCCAGAAATATGATCGGAATATCACTTAAAGCTGAAGTGCATGACGTGAGAAGTTTATGTTTATTCAAGTGTCATTCAAAGTTGATAATGCCGCAGAATGGCTGACAAATAGACTCAACCAGACAATTAACAGGACCTATGCTACAGCTGCACACCGTATTCAATTCAAAACATCCCCAATTGTCAGGTTTCACAACGAAGATAGACTGACAGTTCAGACCACATCAATGTGTATCTACTCATTCACTTGTTCCTGTGGAGCAAGTTATATTGGATGAACCTCAAGACAGCTTTCAAAACGAATCACAGAACACCGTCCACGGTGGCTGAGGCGCGGAGAATCACGATCGGTCAACAGTGCTATCCTCGCTCATCTGGTTGAAAACAGACATCAGACGGCAATTAATGAAGTCTCCAAAGTGGTGTATCCCGTGTCAAACAATTCATCAAAAGCTGTCCGAATTACAACACTTTGTACTGCCGAGGCTATTGGAATCAAGCTGCTTGACCCGGTGTTAGGTTATCAAAAACGGTTTGTTTGGGCGCTGCACCTACCGTGGCTACAAATCCACCGGATCGATGGCCAACCTGCGCGGTCAAACCAATGGACAAGCGTGACGTAACTGACCAATCAAACCACCACCAACTGACTGGCCAGTGACCTAGTTTCTTTGTAATAAGTCTGATCGATATCCCGATTTAACTCCATTAACTCCTTATATAATTGTGCCGGCCTGAAGATTAATTATCGAAAACATATGTTCGCCTGTATGTCTTTATTGTCGATACCGCAAAGGGCATATTCGAAACGTTGAGAATGGAACGGTTGCAATGTGAGAAGCTGAAGCGGTTTGTTTGGCAAGACAAACTCTTTCATCCACGTTCCTGATTTCGAGTTAGAGTAGCACAAGGCCTCGACAACTGGTGTTCCTGTTTAATGTTTAAATTCACTGTTAGCAACCACAAAATGTCCTCACTTCACAACGCATGTTTTAAGAAGGCGTCAACATCGACCTACCTAATGAGGTTGGTGAGATTGGACCACTACTTTTACTCAGGTTGCAGTCGCACAAGGTAATGTAGTTTTCACAAATTGATTAGCTCGTGTCGTTTCCACAAATTTCCAACAAACGCCTCCTGTTTAATAATCCTTTCGTTGAGAGTCAACCAAAACCGTCTTGAGGATTCATGCTCATTGGTTTTGTACATGTATTTGTTTTGAGGACAAATATTTCCAGGTTACATTTCAAGATGATAGGCAATGTTCTAACATTTCAATTTGTTTGTTGGTGTGACTTCAGGGGCTTGAGTTGGTGTGCTCAACATGAAGAGGGGAAGATCAAACTTTCTCAATGTTGTCAACCCAATGGCAGTTCACCCAGTTGGCTACGGCAACAACAGCACGACACTTACGAATTCCTCTAGATTGGTTATTATTCATCCGGCTTGTTTTCTGTTTGTAATTCATACTTACTTAGTGTCTCCGCAGTCGCACCTCCAGGAAAAAGACTGACAACTGAATTGTGAGAACAAAATAATCTACGGCTCTCTCGCATCTCAAGTTAACTGATACAGAAGATCAACTGGACTAGGTCTTCTCAAATCTAGGCTTCACAAGGTGTTCAAAGGGACAGGTCACATTTAAACAGTATCAAGCAAAAAAGTGAAACAGAAGTAATGATATTACAAACAAGTGTTTCCGACAACTACTTCTCAAACCGATGGAATTACGGGGTTGTTGGTGAAGTTCGCCGTCAGATGAACCGGAACCCCCTTGAGGTGTTGAGTAACACACAATACCAAAAGTAAACATCGTATTCGCTTAATTGATTGATGTTAGACAGGACGATGCTTGTGTGACTTCAGAATACAGATAACTGATCTGTGGTTAGGGAAATTTCAAAAAACGAATTGCGACTAGAGCAGTCACTTTCTTAAAATTAGTTGCAACATGAGCAACTGTGAATTAGTGACAAACCTGAAAGAAATTATACAATGGTGGTCGCTGTATGGTTTATTAGCAGAATCGAAGTCGTTTCCACAAAAATAGAGGTTGTGGGAAAATTAGCGGTATGAGGAAGGGTTGTTGGAAAACACAGAGAACTGTATGCGATTCACCCACTACAAGAGGCACTGTCGTTGTAATAGACTTTGGAAAAAGTTTGCAAAGTTATCACATAAAAACGCACACAAAAGTACGGATTCAGCTCAACTCATGATTACGATAATTGTAGATGATACTGAATCATGGCAGTTAGCTTCAGAAATCCACATAGTGGAGAAAATTCCAACATCCCATCAACAGCCTCATCCTTTCAGAAATGACCAGTTGATTTAATGAAAAACCCTTCTTTAGTTCATACTGTTAAATAAAACCTAGTTCTGATCAGTAAGAAAACAAGTGTCGTGAGCTGTCATTGTCAGGTAATGAACAGCTCTTTTATGTGAATGAATACATATGCACCAAAAATATTCTCACAAACCTACGTCATACAGTGGACAGTTGGCTTAACGCAAACGATGTGATGAAGTTCCCAGTAAATTAGTACATTACACGCTCGTTATTGAGATTAAAACGATAATTCCCTTGTAATATGCATCACCAACTACGTACCAGTTTATTTCGGAAGCCAGAGAAATGAAAGTTTCAAAGCTGCACGCCGACAATGAACTATTAAAAACATTGTTTCCCGACTTGTATCGTGTTAAGTAACTATTGAGCTTGTGTTGTCAAGCCTAATGTTATTTGACAAACCTCTGCAACGTTAATCTATTTTCATCCTATATGAGTATACAAGGTCTCAGCCTCCATGTGGTTGCAGTAGAAACATTAGTGCTACTGAAACAGTTAAAGACCAGCTTTGTTTTTTTAGAAGAATTGACAGCAAAATAGCTGTTTACTTTTTCAATCTCAGCATTTCTTTTCATTGGTTTTGACAAATAAGTGGGCGTGGTTACTGGTGGTAAAGTTGCCATGTAGTTTTTGAAAGCTCGCAACCGTTCCTGCTTCTCTTTCATGGGGATTGAACTGAATGGAACGTAAAAACCTGTGTACCCGTCTTGCCGAGTGCCAATGATGGGGTTGGCAAGCTGAAACCAGAGAAACAGATTTATTCAGGTTATGCCATAAACAGCTGGAAGGAATGTAACTTGAACTTTTGTAAACCGACTATCATCAGAGTGTTTGAACCAGTTTAATTCCAAAGTGCTCATCTAATGGGGTTACCATCTATTACCTTTGGGTTTTTGTTTTCGAACTTCTAACACTGTTTACATGAGCTTCTGGTGCAGGCGTTTTTGTGCTAACGTACTAGCTGAACGAATAATCTTACTTGAACGCGAAGCTACTATAACCTTCTGACGTTCAAACGTAATCGCCGCATAGTGTTGATACTTGTAAGCCCCGAGTGGCGCATGGAACACATTTTTTGAAACTACTGCAGAACATTAAAAATTCAACATGACAGTGCCTGCAAGCTTTAAAGAAACAGTGGACAAATGGCATCTACAGTTTTTACTTCGCTCCAAAAGTAGTTAGTACAACATTTACCTCATAGTTTTCCTTTTCATTCGTACGAAAAAGTCTTACAAAAAAAGTAAATCCTCAAAGGCAGAATATTTCCCTATCGACTTTAAGCTTAGTCTTTCATCTGACTCACTCGACGCCATAGGCTGGACCCTCCTGATATCCAACCGATCGTTACCATTAATGTTTATTGCTAGAATAATCTTGCGTGAAGACACATTACGACGTGTGTCCGTGCCCTTCGGTCAATTATATGACGCTAAGCATAAATTTCCTGTTGGCCTAGAGGAAAGCATATTCTGGAAAAATAAACAGTCATATCAAAAACACACGTAATAAACTTGGGCGAAAACAATGGAAAACGAAAAAACCTTCGGAAGACAAAGCGCATCGACTCAGCGAACACACTAATGATTACCTACACAACAGGCGAATTGACTGGGACGTGTGCAAACAGTTAGGCGAATCGTGTGAACGAAAATTTCTCCAGATCTCAAACCAGGTTACCTTTGTTTATTACCGGGTTCACATATGGTATTTTATTGTGGCCGACAAAAATGTCGAAAAGAATGTGTCGAAAAGCAACGATGGATCGCAAGATTTTGTTCGATTTCACACCAGAACAAAATATAAATCACGAAATGTAAGTGTGGGCGCAGCATTCTCCTGTATCAAGTCATAGTTCATGAAGGGATATGCAATTCTTTACGATTTTATCACAAAAGATTATGTTAATCAGCGGACAA
>LUCH01000858.1:70720-111357 GCA_013368495.1 Paragonimus heterotremus | reverse complement strand
TTTGTGCTAACGTACTAGCTGAACGAATAATCTTACTTGAACGCGAAGCTACTATAACCTTTTGACGCTCAAACGTAATCGCCGCATAGTGTTGACAGTTGTAAGCCCCGAGTGGCGCATGGCACACATTTTTTGAAACTACTGCAAAACATTAAAAATTCAACATGACTGCCTGCAAGCTTTAAAGAAACAGTGGGCAAATGGCATCTACCGTTTTTACTTCCTCAGGTCAGTAGGCGTCATTATTTCAGAGGTAACCCGACTGAACTACCGAAAAGTTTACACAATGAAACGCCGAGAGCCACTAAATCACGTAATGCTTTTTATTGGAGATCGGGTAGGTCACGATAAGTCAAGCCGTTTCTGTTTCATAGTCTTGACAGGAGGCGCATCAGCTGTAGTGTTGAATGAGGTTTGTATTCCGTGATCAGGAATTCACTCCCAAGTTGAAATTAACCACTGCAAAAAATCGTTAGGTGATAATCCGACTATTGATAACATGAAGGTGCAGTACCGACGATTCCTGACAAACGTGAAAGTCTAGCCCAACATTCATTCTCGAAGTGGGTCAGCAGTCATGTTTGTCAGGGTGCAGGGACTGCTTTCAAATATCATCAGTGCCCCACACATACTACCTTAATTAACATGAAAATTCCCAACGTAAACCTTCATCTTCCTCAAAATGAACTGAAAAAAAGAAACTTGCGATGTGACGAAAAACACAACACTGTTAACATACGAGAGCAAACTGACTGTGAATTAGAGCTGATCATGCCAAAATTGCAACCAGTAAAACCGAGTGGTATCTTATCTGGAAATCACCTAAATCCTGAGTTCCCCTACTACAATTTGACCTTTCTTAAACGTTGTTCAGTTACAGTCACGATCATGAAACCTGCTATCTTCCGGTTTATCAATGGCCACAAATTACAATGTGATGCCAACTTCGTAAGTTTGAGGTCTTCGCTCCATAAGTAGTTAGTACAACATTTACCTCATAGTTTTCCTTTTCATTCGTACGAAAAAGTCTTACAAAAAAAGTAAATCCTCAAAGGCAGAATATTTCCCCATCGACTTTAAGCCTAGTCTTTCATCTGGCTCACTCGGCGCCATAGGCTTGACCCTCCTGATATCCAACCGATCGTTACCATTAATGTTTATTGCTAGAATAATCTTGCGTGAAGACACATTACGACGTGTGTCCGTGCCCTTCGGTCAATTATATGACGCTAAGCATAAATTTCCTGTTGGCCTAGAGGAAAGCATATTCTGGAAAAATAAATAGCCACATCAAAAACACACGTAATAAACTTGGGCGAAAACAATGGAAAACGAAAAAACCTTCGGAAGACAAAGCGCATCGACTCAGCGAACACTGATTACCTACACAACAAGCGAATTGACTGGGACGTGTGCAAACAGTTAGGCGAATCGTGTGAACGAAAATTTCTCCAGATCTCAAACCAGGTAACCTTTGTTTATTACCGGGTTCACATATGGTATTTTATTGTGGCCGAGGAAAATGTCAAAAAGAACGTGTCGAGAAGCAACGATGGATCGCAAGATTTTGTTCGATTTCACACCAGAACAAAACACAAATCACGAACTGTAAGTGTGGGCGCAGCATTCTCCTGTATCAAGTCATAGTTCATGAAGGGATATGCAATTCTTTACGATTTTATCACAAAAGATTATGTTAATCAGCGGACAACTTTCAATAAGGACGAAAAATCAATTACAACAGTCTCCTAGCGTTTAGCAAAGAAAGTGTTGAAGCATAGTCGCAAATGAGTAGATGAGATCAATTAAACATTCGTCCTTAAACAATGGATCGGTGGTGGATACCACCCAACAGCACCGTCGGACCATCAATACTAACACGATTCTGAATCATAATTCATCAGATTTTTTGAACGCTTCGTCTAAGTTCACCTTACTTCACTTTAGAAATTAACGTTGACATCTGACAGGAAATATTGTCCACAAGTGTTATTGTTCATGCGTCGGATGGAATGACAAAATAGAATAATCAAACAACGACTAAAAGGAAAAAAATACGCCTCCACAAACTATTAGAAATGACAGTATTTCAGGGCCAACCGTTCCAAAACCAAACCCCAGAAGAGTGGAAAGTTTTGCGAATTTGCTTCAAGTGTGAATTAATTGCACACAGTACAATTCTAGCAAATAAACCGTATTTAGTTAGTTCAATATTGACGCAAGATGTTCCTGACAACACACGAGTTATCGTTATAAAAGATGTCACATAACCGTTTCATTCTAGGCGAAATAATGATGACGGAATCTCATTCCGTCATTTATGGGAGGGAAATCAATCGTTAGTAAAACAGAGAAAGGAATTCGTTCAACAAAGTCCAACATGAAATAAACAACATACTTTTCCCGGATCACCATACTCATCATGATATGTGGTTGAAACTTTTCCAAGTACTCTTCTGGTAAATGTCGGTTGAGATGGCGCCTGAGTGTAACCAAAACCTGTAGCTGTCGGGTGACAAGGGTACAATGGCCTCTTCGGAACGCCAGGGAAGGGCATCTGCAAGCAAACATTACGTAGGTGAGTTCAAAATAAACTCAAAGTGAACACCATTCCCATCTGTTGTCAGCTTTCACATTTAACTAGGGTTTTCAACCAACATCTATGAGAAAAAAGCAACTAACACGAGTTTCGATTTTATTAGAGTTGGTCAATGTCGCCTATCTCTGAAAGGTTTGATGAGACTGGAGAGTTCGTCCTGTCTATGAAGGCATAATTGCGCAGTTATCAAATGAGGTCAACAGGCGGTAATAGTTTCCTAACGAGAGGATAAAGAAACCTGATAATAACTCAGGTTCTGCTCGTGGCAAGGATATGCACTGCTTACGAGTGGTTACAAAGATAAAGCGCGAGAATAATGCTTCCTTCGATAGCAGCTGAGTGGGAAGTCCACCGTAATGCTGAGCCTGTTATAAACTTTGTGAAGTCCCATTGCAGATTAACCAACTCCACAACTACTCATCAGTAATCGACTATAGTCAATACATTTCAAAAAATCACCATTGCAACAGACATTCTGAAATGCGTGGTGGACGTTGTTCATGTGCTTTTGTCTCTAACATAGATTAACTACCATTCCTGAATAAGGTACTAACGTTTGTCACTAATGGCGTTGTTAGCACTGGTCTGGTTTTGTTAAATGCACGTCCGATCTTCCATCATTCTCCGATTTCTTTTACGTAGCTCCACATGGGTTGCTTTTGAGCACATCTCTCTTTAATCCCTACTGCACATATTCCTTGTTATTGTCCACCAATTATGTGGTAGCTCACATGGGTGTATGATGGGTGATCCGATCGGCCGGCAAAAAAGTGTGATCACGATTTATTCGTATAGCTCACTCGGGAAGGAACCCGTTGGCTTGTGTCAGCATACACTTTTCTTGCATTAACCAGCAACAGATTTGTAAAACTATTCCATTTTTCGTTCAGATAAGAGCTAAAGATTATAGAGATCCTTCCGCCGGGAAAAGAGAGAGAAAAATTCATTGTGGCCTCCATCCTACCTGGCGGAGAGAGCAGTCAGACAAAAACAGATGCATTAATAGGGTTTACATTTCGCAACACTGACCGCTCAGGAGCGCTTGGACAGCGAGACACGATCCTATGAGCATACAGAATAGGTATTCTTATAAGTGATGCACTGCCCTGTTTTGAGCGAAGAAGAGGAGTGTTAGAAGAGATATTGTCGAACACAAACACTCCGAGTGCCCAACAGCTGACGGTGACCATCGGCCTATTACCCAACACAGTATAAAAACATTTTCGACATCTTTGAGAAGACTGATGTAGGTTCAACTACATCTACTGCGCACAGCAACGATCACAATCAGTAAAAACTGTCTTACTCACTTTGCCGTTGGACTTGGCGAGCCTCTCAATCTCAAGTGAGTCGGACTTCGGAATCATTGGCCTCTACTCTAATACCCATGAAGACCCTGTTATAGTGTGCCTCGTACTTCGGTCTTTTAAATTGCTACTTCAAGGTGCAGTCCCTTAACACGTTCCTCTTTCGAAGCAGAAACACCCGTGAAGTATCGCAAGTTATTCAGTCATTGTAAATCTTTCCCTCTCTATAATGGCTCACAGTTTCTGTTTTTCTATACCCTTGAGTAATAATCGTTTTCTAGAGCCAAAACAAATAATAACCACTAATACTGTTAATGTCTGCACACTGACAAGATGGTCAGCAAGCTGTTTTGATGAGTATTGTGTCAAGTCTGGAACTTGGCCTGTGTGGTGTGTCGGGGATAGAAATCTACAATTCTAGCGTGGTTATTCACTTGATATCATTTCCGAATAAATGTCGATCTAAGGGCTTTTCTCACAAGGTCTCGAGCGATGCCTACAGTGAATATCGCGACTAGGTTAAAGTGGGAAGCGTAATGAGTTCCAGGGCAGAACAATATTTGCTCGATTGGATTCCAGTGAATATTTGTTCGGGCACTCTCAAACTCTATGCGCAAGCTGAGTCTGTCTAAATAGATTTGAAAATTGTTTTGTTCATAGTATTGCAGTACGCTGCAACAAAATGTTGTTCGGTTTCTACGTTGTACAACGCCTTTCATCGCCGTTTGAAGACGACTAAACACTCTGACTGCAGTGTGTTATCCTGCAATCTTAGTGTGCGATTCCGTTGTACATCTTCGTTTCAAATGAAGCTGAATGATACGTTCGAATTTTGGAAACAAAGTGCTGATATTAGTAAAATAATACTGCAGCTGTGAGCGTCTCACGGTCTGTACATTTCCAGCACCACATTTCAAAACGAGAGAGAGCATTCTGTCTTATAGAGACCTCTCTGTGCGTCTCACCCATGGAAACAACTCGATCATATGGCAGTGAATTAAAAATGGCCTTAATCCGTAAAGAATCTCTTGCTTTTTGGAGCAACCACCCGTTGTGTGTGCCCGTTATGTTTCAACATTCGCTCAGAGGTCATACACTTGTAACTACAGGACACTTGAAAGAAGGTCCACCAGGAAGCGTTGATGAATACATTGCGCACTTCGAGCCAAGTGAGAGAACTTAAAAAACACGGGATAAGCCACAGCGGCTATGAAGATTGTTGTGAAAAAGTATGTTTCGGAGGAGTTGTGCAGTTGCGACATAACCGGATTTCTTTCACATCAACAAAGCTTATGAACAAGCGTCGCCCGATTCCACCTGGCACCCAATATGATGACTCAGGCCGACCAAAAGCCGAACGTTCAATGGAGATGAAACCAGCATTTTCATCTGGAAACGCCAACAGGCTATTTCCTTGATTCTTAGTCGTGTTGACCTCCGAGTCAGCGTAGGTGAGCGCACAGTTGAAGAAGAAGATTCACTTGCCACCGGTCGGTCGTGCCGAACTGACAGATGAATTAAACATTCGTAGAAGCGGTTGGCCGAGCCATATAAACAACGGGACACTTGCGGCTAGTAGTTGGGTTTCAGACTATCACGCGTTGGGAAAAGGGGTGGTTATGAATGGTAAGTTATTGAAGTGTGACATGACTGTTAGTCCAGACCTCTTCTCTCTTTCGCTCTTCAATAATGATGCAGATAATCTGCTACCTGAAGAGACAACATTTGCTCAGACAGTTTGGAAAATTTAAAAGATATCTCATGAGCAGTGATTAAAAATAGTGATTTCTGTTTTCAAGAAGAGGGCAGGGAGTCTAAAAAATGCCACAGAGGCGTCAGCCTAGTGTCTGTCGCTTCCAAGTTAATCACTGGCTTCACAATATATCGGCTCACTGAGCCCAGGAAGAATCAAACACGTGAAGACCATGCAAGATTACGGTCCATCCGAGGTTGCGTTGATCACGCTTTCACCTCACGATGGATTTTTGAGCATCGATACTCTTACAAGCAACTGACGACCATGATCCTTTTAAATCTAAAAGCTGCTACTGATTCGGTTGCTCATAGCGTCTTCTGGAATTATCTCCTCCACGTGAGAGTTCTAGAGATATGCGTGAATCTGTTGGGACCACAGTATGCCCACTTTGCAAGCGATGTGAAGTTTTACGGACAATCGTCTCGAGCGTTCGTGACTTCTGATCGTGTTTGCCAAAATTGTTCGATTTTCTCCTTCCTCTTCAGGTTGGTGACGGACGAGACTGTGGAATGTACGTCCGAGGAATTCATCGAGTTTGGCATTCAGTTTCTTCGTCTCTGCGTTGACTGAGGTGGAGTATGTAGATGATATTGTGTTGCCTAACCCCTTCACCACAGATATACAGAACATAATGAACCAGATGAATGACCAGGTTGATCTGTATGGGATGCGCTTCTCATCTTCAAGGTGCAGAGTGCTTCCCCAAGACTGGAGCATTTTCACTCCTACTCTGTTTTTTGCAGACACTTCACGTAAGACTGCAAACACTTTCACACAATTGGATTGCATTATGCTGCCAGTCTGTAGTACTGCTGATGAGATGTCAGCGAGCATAACAAAGACATCAGTTACCTTTGCCAACCTGTGTTATCTGTGGCGTCAAAAAACGTCCGGTTGTCGCTGAAAGGAAGGGTGTGCAATGCCTGTGTACATTCTGTTTTGCTCTGTGGTTCGAAATGGTGGCTTGTTCACAAAAAAGGTAGTAACAGACTTTCTGTGTTTGACTATTTTTGTCTCCCCCAATTGACTCACAGTGAGTGAGATTTACACGGGAGCAATGTGGCCATTCGCCTGCGCGTATTACTGACTGCTTGATATGTGCAAACTATTGGTGAACTAAGCATGTTTCACAGCCGTTAACGGTTGGATCAAGTGCTGTTCATGCATACCGACCGTTTATTGCAGAAGGCATTATAAACTCACGCTAACAACACGAGTTCAACTGCACGATAGTCAAGTAACGAGGAGGTCAAAAAATATGAAGGTAATGTGTCACAGCCAACGGTGTAACTGCAATAAAGTCAATTTCCGTCTTTCCACTTGGTATTACCCTGTTAATTTCTAATCAACTTCGATACATTATTCCTCAACGTCATTCCTTGTTAGTGTTTAAAACAGCGGCAACCCAAACCACAGAGAATACCAGTCAGACGTTAGACATGGAAGTGTAAATAAATAAATCAGCGAAATCTATACGGCTTATTTATCTCTGGTCATTCAAAACTTAGTATCCAAAGATACCGCACATATATCATAACACTAAGACGCAATGCTAAAATCAGCTGCTAACTCGTGTTTCTTGTGAATTGAACACTGCAGTCATTCGAGTCCAGCTCTCAAAATTGCATAAAATTATCAGGCAGCACCTTCGGGAAACCAGTGTAAGCTAATAAATCGCCCATATCCTTGCTACAACCGGAATTTCAACCTGAGCTTATGTTATCTGCAATTCCTACATATCCTGTCATTTCAACTTGACTAGAACACCATGTCACAGGGTTTCGACTGGCGCAAAGAAGACAGTAATTTAGCTACTGTCGAGATAATCAGGAAATCTGAGTCTTACCCATAGACGATTATGGCTGGGCTTGTGAACGTAATAATTCAACCTTGCTAACCTGGAGGCCATATGCGCGCAAGCAAACTGGTTGTCTTAAAAGAATTTCGATTGGCGTTCGCATCTGACAGTGACGGAGCTATTCACCACACATCGATACGAAGGATTATGAAGGTCGAATCTACTACTTTACGGAAGAAGCCGACCAAGACTCCGTCATACTAAAAAATCCACCACTTAATTTGAGCTCGCTGTCAGTAACGGACGGCCGTCACTATCCAGCGATGCCGGCTTCCGCTCATATTACTGCTATCAAATCAATTGTTTATTATTTTCGATTTGGGTAAGGAGGGCTACTTGCCTGGCAAAATTCTCTAACAGAAATCTGTTACCTTCTTCTTTGTGCTTATTGGTGTTTCATGAATAGACGAGTATAATGCTTCGATCCTTCGTGTAATACACATTCTCAGATCCGCAGTCATTTCCTTCTGCTGGTGCTGGTGCTGCTGCTGCTGCTGCTGCTGCTGCTGCTGCTGCTGCTGCTGTTAGGTTGTCAGCCGGGCCTTGTTAGCCAATAGTCACATTATCCCGAAGCAAAGTAACATTGTCATGACAACTTAAATTAACACGAGCCGATCAATTTCGAATATCTATATTTCACACATTTTTCAGCACTTTTCGATGTATATCATTCACCCAGTGAGGGGTGAGGAAATTCAGCGATTAGGACGTCCGAACATTGCTCACAAAGTCTCGTGTTACATTTCACTCTTGTGCATGTTTGAAAAGCCTTACCATAACCAGACAAAGCTTTATGTTACATGGCAGAAAATATATCCATCTGATCGAGAAAATAAAGGGAAGCAAAATTACTGCCTATCCAGCATACCTATTTCATTCGCACCTAAACACCAAGCATACAACAGTTTGTGGAAGGCATAAAGTTGTAAACCTGATTCTGTTCACGTTTCACCCCATGAGACTGCAACACCCAAGTTCCAGTGTTTATTAATAATTGCCACACATTCTGTCAACTGAATGGCGTGTTTTGCTAAAACATGGTCAGTATGACGAATTGATCGAGTGTTAGAATTCTACCAATTAGTGTGTTATTATTTTCATAGGATGAGTACAGCCCGTGTAATGCTGTCTACAAAGTGTCAGAAAGGGACCATATAATTTCAAGGTTAAGTTGAACACTGTTTTTAGTAAATATGCTTACGGAATCAAATGTTTACCTCGGATGATACGGAGACAATAAAGCTGCCGTCAGAAGCCTGAATGATAGGAGAGTAGTTGATTGAGTTCTGCACAACACAGGTCATCGAATCGGCATCTCTACGAACGGTTTGTACACAGGCCTGGGGAAATGCAGTAATAACAACGTGATGTTAAACATTTTGGAAGTGAAAACAACAGATTATTTCCGAAAGCCCACGGACTATCTTGAAATCTGAAAGGGACATGCATTTCATAAAATTTCAGGGTCCTGTGTGAATTAAAACTTTAGTCTCTTTCTAAAATACCAAGCATGGATGGAAGGCGAATTTTGTTTCACCATTCATTCAAAACCAAGAAGAGGTATATTACTTTGGTTACTGGGTCGGTTCACATCAGCGCAACATCATTCGTTGAGTTTTTATCAATAGAGTTCAAAAATAATAAGCAGCAGGCGTTTATGTGCTATCTGTAAGTCAACAAAAAACATTCGGGAATGAGTATCAGAATACTTTCACGTATGTTCGTTGTACGTCCGACCTCCGATCACCCTACTAAAGCAACAAATTACATGGAAATCTGATAATCTATTAAACACATTAGAAATGAGAATGAAGACGGCTCCCAGAGATGACTTAACCAAATCACGTCTGAACAAAACCCGAACTCAAAAGATGCCCCATCTAACGGTGACACAGTCCCTTCTGTAGCAACCAGACTTCCTGAAATGAGACGATGTCGCACCCAGTGGACAGTCAATACTCATGTAACAGGCAGCAACATTAATCTCAGTTAAAAGGAACGCTGTCAAATTAACTGACAGTAAATATGTTAACTACCTCTTTCTCCAAGCGACAGTCCACCACCTGGTTATTTGTATTCGTGACTCATGCATTCAGAAATGAATGCAACGGTACTTGTCGGTACTATCCACGTATTAATGCAATACAAAATGCTCGAAACTTTCTATAATAAACAGGCCCACAATGTATGAATGAGTTGGTCAAATAGCACAAAATAAACTCACAGCGTTCGAGACTGACATCATGTTTTTGAATAGATGCTTCCACCTCTACTGAAATTATGCACAGCAGGTTCCATCCTTAATCGGATTCCACCCAATCGATGTACGTTTAAACACCCGGAACATGGAAAACAAGTTATGGAGCCAACCAACAATTTTTAGGCGGTTTTTTACGACATAGGCATGTACCTGGTGCTCGACATGAGTTGCACTTGCGAAACTGCTAACTACACGTCGTGGCACCCGAAGAGCCTGGGCAGTCACCGTAAGAGGCTCTCTGATCTGTGCTCACTTCCGGCTAAGGAAGTCGTCAGCCATCGCACGAAATCCAAATCAGTGGCGCCCATTTGTGTGATGTTATGTACTTTCAAGCTCGGTAGCAGGATTAAGATCCAGCTTCTGTCATTCGGTTTAGCACATGGGTAGATTCCATACACGACAAACTATGGGAATATATATGTTCAGACATACTCATCAGTAACGTTGATTGACGCCACCGTGAATTGATTGAGAAATCCTGCTTAGGCAATCGGTCAATCTACAGAATCACTTGATGGATTTAATATGAGACAACGGGTTGAGTCGGTGATCAAGTCTAAATAGATGAAACTTCTGATTTCCGGCGTGGCTTTGCAGTTGACGTGGTAGAGCACTTGTCGCGTCTGGGCGGACTGTTACTGTCGCTGGTCAGGATCTAGCCAAGGTCCGGATACTTAACAGTTGTACCTATCCTCAGTTAGTACATCTGTCAAACAACTTCTGCTTCTGTTCAAAAGAGGCTGACTGGAAAGCCAATTTGCATGCGACGGCTGCGATCAACTCTGAGTAGTGATCCACCTGAAATAAACGCGCTTACCTAAAATCATTTTAATATTTTTACATCAGTTTCCCGAGGTATATATCAACACACCTGGACTGGATCTTCCATGCTCGTTATTGTGTGCATGAAGATTGGCGGCGGTGGTATTCTGAATTGCTGCATGTAAGGGACACACGTCGCTCGTGTAATTTGACAACGTGGGGGCGGATTAAGTTGGGAACGCCATCGAGCCAATTGAGCAGTATCGAGATTGTGATGTAACAGCTGTTCCATTTGAGAGCATGTGATATTCATCGTTCTGGACTGAATCGGACCCACAAGTTGACCACACTGACGCTGAAATTAACATGGCATGACTAATTTATGACGTGCAATTTGACGGGCTGAACAACGTAATGCGATACTCATGGATATTTGTGCATATGTGAATATATTGCCAAACACTTTAATGTGAAAACTCCACTCAAAGTGGCATACGGACCGATCACATCAGTCTGTATTCAACTTGCTATCCCACGTTGAATGCGTTTGCAGTTGCCAGGCATCAGGATTTCGCAAGACCGCGTTCTACGAGCATATCTTTATGAACCTGTTGAGTACAAATAAAAATCATCTGCAATCGATCTCTGTTTTTGCATTTCTACAGAATTTTTCTTTAGGCTTCTTCAAAGTGGCTATCGGAAAGATCTGTGAGAAGTTTAAAGCCTCGATCGATTGCAAGGCATAGTCAACTTGCAAGAACTAAAATCTCCTACTGCTTATCAGTAACCGAAAGAACACTCAAGAAAGTTAACTTTTTCTGTGATATGTCCTAGTCGTAAGGTCATCAGCTGGAGTTAGCATGAAAGTCGGTCAACGTGTGTATTACTCAAACAAATGGGGCTGAACAGTTACATACGATAAATCGGTTGTGTCTACTGTTAGGTCAATGGCCCAACGGTCAACAGAGTTGCCTCTTGACAGCAGTGTTGAAGTTCTAACTCCCGATGTGTCAAGAATCTACGCTACTGAGGAACTTAAGAAATAGCGGAACTGGAGTAAAGTGCTCTTTTTTAAACAAGGCTGCATATAAGGTTTATGAGGACGTGACAACTGTCATCACGTGTTCAATCTTTAAATGCTGACTCTATTCAAACAAGTTTGATTTGACCTACCCCCTTTCTTTTTCCGTACTCCACAGGTCGTTTGTTTAAATGACACCCATTAAGGTGTTGCGTTTTTAAAATGGCTTATAATAATTTAGTTGCATAAAATTCGAATGTGTGCTTCTAAAAGTTATATCAATAATTGTAATTGCAATAGATATTATAAAGATGGTCAATCGACTGAGAATCCTAAATTTTCTAAATTTTCCATCCAAACTGATTTGCTACGAACGTCCTTACAGCTTACATTGTGTCAACGTGTTTGGCACTGTTTGAAATATAGTTATTAGCAATTAAAAATTGGTTATATACTGTCGCACTGAATATGGGATAGGGATGGTTTACGTTCAGAAGCTGTCTTAGACCTAACGTCAAAACATTGCTGCTCATGCTCATAAGTGGCTACACGTTTACTCATACACCGGTTGAAATTGATCCACTCATCTAGAATTCGGCAATTTGTGATCGTCCACACAGTCAACTGCATGATACAGATCAATTATGTAAACGTTTGAAAATATCGCTCATTCCTTCGTACACGATTTCTTTTAGTTCAGCTCAAATTCTTCGAGCCCATTAAGCTGATGATCAGTGAACCATATTTGACCATCGAATGGAACGCAGAAGGTTACTTGGTCAATCAGTATACAAAAGCGTTTGCAACTGAGGGAAAGTGCAATAAGATGACAGCCTAAGCTCTATTCTGTATAGAGTTAGATTCAAACATGCTAACTAGTCTGATGAACTTGACCAGCTATAATGCACTGTCAGACAGGCTGGTAAGAACGATGCGGATTGAGAGCTGGAAACCGCCTCTTGCATTTTTGTCCAATAAGGTATGTTAAAGAATTTTCAACAACTCACATCCAAAACATCATTGACAACGAAACTACCCGTAGACGTTTGCCGTACTGAAGGTAGGCAACCCGTTCGCGAAGAAGAAACCACATACGTGTTCAAGTCATTTCCGAATCGCATGTTGATAATCTGTCAAAACACATCATTAGGGCAGATTCAAATCAAATATGTCTTCCGAAACGCGTTATTCGAACAGCATCTATGGTCTCAAAGATTCACTGTAATCTTCTTAGTATGATCCACACTACTCAATAAAAGGTGATAAGAATGTATGTGACTATCACTGATAAGTAGTATATTGTTACAGCGTACTCAGATAGTCATTTCGAAAGACAAACGGAAGAACACGTTCTCGAGAATAACATCTGTGAATAAGTAGATTTTTGGAGATTAGACAGTGAATATTGACAAAAAATTGAGAATAAATCAGTCACTTTTAAACTGTGAGGAATAAGCCAACTCAATACTAAGTTGAGTTGGACAACTGGTCAATGTTAACGTGATTTCAATAGAAAGCATGTTAATCGATTGACAAGTAGAAGATCGAAGGTGTTGAGAGACATGAAGGAACTCATGTGGACACACCACAGGATGATGTGACGTAATTGCGATCTACTCAGCAGTAGCATGTTATGGCGTGGCTTTATTCTCGTCTGATACTCCGGGTATGCGTGCTAACAATGTCAGAATTTCCAGACAGCCTTAATAAAGGATTGAGTTCGGCATTCTTCTTTCCGTCTTTTTAATGACATCTAATTTATTTTCATTTTTTAGTCAAGATGTATTACTTGGCGTCTATAACTGTGAAGATCTGGTGAGAGTTTTCTTCAACGTGTGTTCGTTCGCTCGTTTTTCAAAGGAAATACAATATTCTGTTATTACTAAAGTATCGCAATATATTATTGTATTACATCAATATTACACTGCAATTAGCCGGTGGAAATATAATGGTCAGTTAGTGAGTCCCTCAGAAGTACTTAGATTTACGTTTTTCCAATATACCACATTATTTCTTTATCGTATCTTAGACTACTAATGAGTAGTTGCTACATTTTGCTGCTTTATCATTATACTGGTACACCACTATACTGTTACATCAGTAAGTAGACTGATTAACACTACACAGTACAATTTTAGGTGACGTTGGTTGATGCAGTTATCAAGGAGAATTGGCCACAGACGCTTCGTGCTATGAACCTTTTGGGGAAATTTCAAGTGGTTGAAGTTTATTATTATTATTATTATTATTATTATTATTATTATTATTATTATTATTATTGAAGTATATTACAATAAATATGACCAAGTCTTGTACAGATTTACGCGCGATCATTGTAGTGAGATAGCATAGCTTGATCGACAACGTTTGTACAAGGTTCATTCAGTTTTCCGACACTCTAGATATTATGAAACACACTCTTAGTTTGCATTGGAAAACCTCTTAGTTTGGGTAGGATTTTAGGGAAAGAAAATCCACGCAGTCAACAAAGCATCTGCATTCAAAGACCTCAGTGTTTTTCACCAAGCTTGACGTATTTCTTAACTGCTGTAACGTAAACATTCAGCGTTGATGGTATTTCCTTTGTAGCTACAACCAACAGCGTATCAGTAAAAGTAGGAGTTTCATCACGTAATATATATGACTCACACGATTTCCGTTAGTTCCACTAACATCACAGTTTCATTGTACAAGAAAAGCAAGACCAGAACGCATTCGGTTCAAGACATCTCATCCACAATTGGCTTCAGGAATGCTAAATATGTGGTGTGTCATACAATTTTGAAAAGACTTAAAAAATCGAAAAATATTTTCGTTTTTGACATTACGATTTCCACACTTAACTTTTGTCAAAACAGACTGTTAATTAGGCGGTTGTATGTACAAAACATGCCAGTGGGAAGATAACAAGACAGCATCTCTGCCGTGCACACTCGCAGTTGGCTATCTATGGACCAGTCGTCAACTCTCGACAGTATATTCTGTGCTTGTGTGCTGGTTTTTCGGTTGACATGATCACCCATTTATTTCACCGAGAAAGCCTATCCGAAATGACATCTACCACTTTCATCATGCTGATTCCGTAACACACTAAGAATTTCATACGAGCTTTACGTTAAATTCATCCAAACGACCGAGTGGTTGATACCGTCATTACGGTTGTGAGAGTATTGAAGAACGTGAAGACTTTAACTTGCAGCTGCCCTTCCTGGGACTTATAACCATGCTGTAAGATGTGAACATAATCGTAAAACATTTCCATTCATCCGTAACGCAATAAGTGGGCCATATTTCATTTTCTTTTTTAAGTGATGCCTCTTTCAAAGAAAAGCCTTCCCCTACCACTTCTTAATCGTTACACTCAGCTGTCCCAATGTTTAGTCATTGTGTACGACCTGGCACTGTGCACAGTTTATCATATAGATCCGCTTGCACTGTAGAACAGAGTCCGTCGGTTTAGGCATAAAACACTGCAAAATACTGTTCAGTGGAATGGAATAGTCAGAAGACACAAACTAGGATATAAATTCATTTCGCACACTCTCGTCAGTCGTAAACGTGTGACTAGTGTGAATGCACAATTTGAGAATTTGTATGCTTAGTTAAGTGTGTTTTAGATCCGACATCAGCAGATAATGGCAGCTGGCTGAAGCCCAAGTCAGTTGATCTGTCATACAACTTTCAACGATCTCCAATACAACAGAAGTTCCGTCTAACTGGTGAACACCTGGAAGCCCTACAACAATCAGAGAAAGTTGGAAATATTAAAATTCTAAAGCTAGATAAAGAGACTGGCGCTGTGATAATGAACCGCTAAGAATATATGAACAAAGTAGAAGAAATTCTCGCGGATTCTAGCAAATTCAGGCCTGTAAACAAACCGGACAATGTTCTGTTGGTAGAGAAGCAGATAGCCCATGAGTTACAGATTCTTTTATTACATGGTTTCGTTAATGAACGACAAAATCGTATGTTAAAACCGGCAGGTACCTAGACCCCACAACTGTATGGTTTGCCTAAAACAAACAAATCGGGTATCCCCATGCGGCCCATTTTGGCAATGAACGATTCTCCTTACCATGAGCTAGCAAAATGGCTGGTTGACATTCTAAAACCTCTTTGACAGAAATCATATGTGCATACGTTGAAAGACACTTTTGAATTGATACCATATATTGAAAACCTGAATATTTCCAAAGACACGATGTGTTCTATTGCTGTTAATTCTTTGTTCACAAACGTGTCACTATGAGAAACGATAGATTTTACATGTGACTTCGCTTTATCCAGCTCCATTTGTCTTCCAATTCCTGTTGACTATTTGAAGCGTTTACTTTTACTATGCACGGAAAATGTGAGGTTCTATTTTTCGGGCAAGGGCTTTCAACAAATAGATGGCGTAGTCATGGGGAGCTCACTCGGTCCTGTTCTTGCTGATTTGTTCATGGCCAAAGTTGAACATTCGCTGCTTCCAGTTGTAGACGGACTGAAACTCTACAAACGTTATGTCGACGATATGTTCTTGATTGGACAAGACAAGAAAAAAGTGGAAAGAACGTTTCAAGCTTTCAACTCAGTCCACCCGAATATATCAGTCACAGTTGAGTACAAAGATGAGAACAGTTTGCCCTTCTTGGAAATTCTAGTTAGACGCCGTTCGGACGGATTTATCGAATGTTCAGTGTACCGTAAACCAACACGGACTGGACAATACAAGAACTTCGTGGGTTTTGCTCCCGTTGCATATGAAAGGTTATTAGTACGTACACTGTTTTACACAACGTCAAAAATATGCTCCTAAGATAGATTACAAGCCGAACAAACAGTGTTTTACGAGACGCTTCTTGCTAACAATTTCCCAGAACGTTTCATTCGGAAATGGAGTAAACTTACTTCTACGAAAATTGCAACTGTGGAAATCCCGAAAAAAGCTGTTTTCATCAAACTCCCCTTCAAAGGTGATAGTTTGATGAACACTTTTGAAAAGATGATTAGTGCCGCGTTAAAACGGGTGTACAATGTGGCAGAGCTCGTCCTGCTCTCACAAACCACTAAGTTACCTCTATCCCCGGATGTTTCCTACCAACCATTGTATCTATCGGTTTTCTTGCAGTTGAGGAAACACTTACATTGGTAGAACAGAAAGGTTGCTTATGACCAGGGCCAAGGAGCACATCCCGAAGTGGTTGAGGGTTGCACTGACTAACCCATCAATGAGGACGGAACGCCGCTTCATCCATTGTTATGTAATTATCGACTACAGGTCACAGTGTCAATATCACATCCTCGTTTAAGGTTATGATGAAAGTTCACAGCCCACAAATTATCAAGTATACTGAAGCCATGTTGATCAGCCGTCGACAGCCGGTCTCATGTGCACAAAAACAACTGACTGTCAACCTTTGTTTGCCGTGGGTTTAGCCGGGAGTACCAATCACGATCCAGCCCGACTTGTACTTTTAATCGTTTCATTTGTCTTGTTGGTTTTGTTTTCATACTAGTCACACGTTTACGACTGATCAGAGTGTGCGAAATGAATTCATATCGTAATCTGTGTCTTCTGACTATTCTATTCAAATGGTGAAAGAATGTGAGCGCCATGTAATCCTTAACATCATTCTTGATTACATCAGGACTTCCGCTAAACTGCGTACTCCTGCCGAGGTTTTCCAAGTTTTCCAATCATCATTTCCCCACCTTGTCATAAGTGCAGTTGTCTGTTGACCAAATAGTTACTTTGAAAGTCTGTCATCTACTCAACCAAGCTGAAAAGTACCCGTTCCTAGCTGTCGCTTTCAGCTCATGGCCCTCTTGCTGTGCCGAATAGTTCTAGCATGCTTGGCACATTGTGTTTGTCCTCAACGAACTTTGGTTCAGTCACTTTGAAAATAATTCCTAGTTTTCTGATGTTTAATAAATGTAAGGTGCATTAACCACGTCCAAAGAGAGAATGTTGTAAAGCTGATGTCACACATTTCGAATACCTGTTAAACATCATCATCATCATAGACAGCAATACATCAGTGGTTTGCAATGATGCTTAACCGCCATACAACCATGAATAAAAAGAAAAAACCCTGTTTAGGAAGAGAGAGAAAAGAGGGAAAGAGGAGGATACCAAACTACTAAAAACAGCTGTCTACATTCAAACATACAACATCAAGGCGCCTACACCTTGCAAACAAATAACCGAGCTGTAAGGGAAACACGCGATTACGTTTAATAAGAAGTGACGGTGTGACTATTCCTTCCGGTAAACTCTGTGGAAGTATGCACTATTTAATGCACGTAAAATAGAACATAAACCAGTGCACGGATTAAACTTTTTGAATGCAGGTATATCGTGTAATTACACGCTATACTATTCAAGCTGAGTTTCAACCGATAATCAAAATGGGTAGATGAACTTACTCTGTTTGAATCTTCTTCACTGATCCGCATACAGGGAAGCATTGGCTGTTGTCTTCGACCAATGATCCCTGCTGTAGACATCACTCGGCCAAACTGACGGCAAGCTGGTGGACGTAGTGCCTGACGCACACAGCTTGCACGTGGTCTACTCGGATAATCCCATTGTATAAGCTCTTCAGGCGACCGCACTTCATGAGCAAGGTTTGAACTAAACTGGCCAACAGTCCATCCATACGGCTAGATTAAACAGGGTCACAATGTATTAAAAACCCATGTAGTTTTTGCTGGCGCAATCACAAACGTTAACAAACCTGTCCTATCCACCTTAGTGGACCTAGGCAGGTAAACAGGAAATGAAACAGATTGGTCAGCTTTCATTAAAACACAAAATATTTTGACTGAGGAGTAGTTTTACGAATGCACTTGAGACTGATTTCACAAGCAACTGATATTGGTGAAAAGTTGTGCCAACTAATAATGTGTTTGTAACAGTAGTCATCCAGCTGCGAAAATAAACTTATTACGTATATCCGCAGTAAAATCCGTTTAAATGTCATTGTGGTTCCGTTAACGGGGAACACGGTTCTAAAGGAAACGTCCTACACGTGGATGGTATAATCCTCGCCGCCGCCTTATGATAGTCACAGACCAGCTCCATTCTTAATAAGAAGAAGGTCTTTTGATTTTGCTCATCGAATCTCGATGAAAGAAACACATCCTACTGACCTATAGCATCAACTGACTTAATCCCTCCCCCGTCGTGTTCGAGCTGTGAATTCTGCTCCGTAAATCAATGTTTCAAAGTTTACAGTTAGTTATAAATGTCGGGGTCCAATCAAACCACCAAATACGAAAACACATTTATTCAGATGATGACATCCCTTGTGTAGGAGGAAATCAAGCTGTAGACGATAGTAAAAACGGACACCGGAATCACCGAAAGAGACAATGCAATATAAACTACTGAAAAGCTGAAGACATAAAAAATGATCAGCCCGTCTGATTCGTGCGACAAGCTAGAAAATGCCTATGACAGAACACTAATGTGAATTAGAGGATTGTTCGACGGAACACCCAATGAGATAGACAAGACTATCTTACTTTCTCTATGCAAGTATAAAAATCTGAGAAGGTTCTGCACGGATCCGACAATGAGTTCCGACTTTAAGACAATTCTTTGTCTGTCTTCCCTGTACTCATATCATAATGGTCAACGAGCACACAGAAGTTGTGGTTGCAGGTTATCAGTGTTATGTTTTATTATGTTCAAGAAATTACCTACCAGTTGGTTGCATTGTCTAGTTACCAGATAGACTGGTGCCAACTATGCAGGCAACACACCTCAGTTGATGCTTCTTGTACGGGAGTAGCACTGTGCTTGCACTTCAACTTTTGCAGTAGAATAGGGGATATAATTATATATTTATCAATTTGTATATGCTTGGGTGAACCCTTAAACAGCAAAGAGCATTCTCTATTTGAGTACGCAAGCAACTCTGTCTACATACTAAGACGTATAAGCCATGTATACTAAGTTTAAGTTACCTTTGGACACAATTTGAAATCGAAGCGGTCAACCTGAGCCGTTGGGAGATTAGAAAGAAAATCTGAGCGTCTATTTTCGGTTAAAATTGCAGAATCCTGTATCATTTGATCAGAAGCATTCCTACCGGTGGAGGAGGCTGGATAACACAGTTGCGGTCCGATCGCTTTGTACACGTGAGTACAACGAGCCTGTGAGGTAAGATAGTTGGACAGGAATGAAAATGCCATCTTTTTACTATGGATCAGCAGTTATGTAAAGTCTTTGCCCTGCTAAGGCGAACGAACGTTATGCAGATGATTCAATAACTGGCCTTCAAGTAATACTGAGTGTCCAGTAATTGCGTCAAAACCCACAAGCTCAGCAAATAGGGAAAGTAACAAAGAGTCGTTGCATGCTGACGATTTTGCAGATTTTTATTCAACTGGACCAGGTATGAAATTTCCCAGATCATGAGTTGCCATATGAAAATGCTGTCACTTCAATGCCGAAGTTTTCATCTCATATGTTAATGAGAAAGTAGGGGGAATTATGTCATAATCTGTTCTGGTCAGAAGAGGGTTAGCCGGATTCAACAGTATTCTTCAGAAGAGACAGAGATTCTTAGTAAATAAAATCTATAACTTATTCATAATGATTCTCGCAAAGTATTTTCATTCGATGAGACAACCTGGCTGAGGGTTGGAACCAGTTGTCCTTGGAACAGAACCAGTGTCGTTGTGAGCTGCACCAACTTCAGAAACAAGAAACAGTGAGTGAGTTAAAGGTAATGTTGTCTTTTCTCATTTGTAGTCCGTGGATTCCGCTGAGTGATTAAGAAGGTGGTTTGGCTCCTTCCTCCGGAGATTTTCGACTATCACAAAATCCAAGACGGACAACGAAATTTCCCTAAAGGTGGTCGGTTACACCTGCTTTGAGGTGGAATTAAAATGCGTAACTGTTATTTACGACGCTTTATTGGTATGTAGTGGTTGGTCAGTTAACTTCACTGAACTAATCATTCATGAGTTACCAGACTGGTCTTTCGAATAGGTGGCTAGGTGAGTTTATTAATCTCTAAATACAGTAGGAATTTTAACCTACTTATGAACTACTCATAGAGCACACAGCTCAATGACTTATGACATAAGGTGGTGGAATGGTCATCCATCACCCTTAGGTCATGTTCCTCATTTGAGATGAAGTGCTGAGGTCCACAAGGACTCTGACTGGGGACCTTAGGAAATGTAGCCCTCAATGACATTGTTGCTTGACTTTATCGTCTACGGGTTCATTCATTCATTCCTTCACAACGGCCCTGATCCTGACCAGCGGTGCTGTGAACCGGTCCGCCTCTCACCCCAACAGTGCTGTGGAATATTCCAGAAGAGAAACATTTAAAAAAAAATTTGAAAACTGATAAAATCAGGCTGATATGATGAAATAAAAATGGTGTGAATCTGGACACACATTTGACTGTGACACAATGTAATCTTGAGTAGTGCTTCTATCCAACGATTTTACTGATCACAAGGACCCCAGCTGGGCAAGCGACACATATTACCTCTGCTCAATGGAACAGCAAGAGTCTCCGAACTCCCTAACGAAGTTGTCGCTTGACTACCACGTAGTTTTATCCAAATACTGGTGGTCTCAATATATAATGTCCTGTACGACAAATGCTCAGCAGATAGTCAGTGTCGACTTCTTCAAAGCTCTACAACCTATTTGAAAAACCTAAAGAAATGACACCTCTGACTATATCCCCCCAGATGACACGTATCTCAGAATGTTAGTATCTAATTGAATGGAACGTAGGGAATTACGTGAAAAGCATCACAGGAATGACCTGGCAATGTTACCTATTTATTCGTCACTTTATTTTTCTATAAGCTGATAGATCAAAAATGACCTATAAAGACCGAAAGCAGGTGAAAGCTTTAACAATTCGTCAAGGAACTCACTTCTTTCCGAGTTTGCGGAGTACCCGACGCGTACAATGGCTGATAGAGATATCTCACTGTAGCCGGTGGTGAAACTGACTTGATAGTAGTAGTCAAGTTTGTCGCCGCTTGTCCATAGTTGGATGGAAATAACCGTGAACCATGATAGCAGTTTGCTCCGGGTTTGCTGGTAAACTAAGTGGAAATCCATTCTCAAACGAAGTAACAACTGATAAATGCGCATACTCCCCATCAGACTTTGAATGCACACTGTTCGACTGTGCTGCTGTACTAATAAACATAGACCTGATAAGCAAACCGCCTGTCGTTACTTATCCTCAAGATTAGGTAAACCACAGTATAATTTATCGTTTTAGGTACGAAACGCCAATCATCCGTTATAATAACCTTATTAGTAGAAAAGGAAGATCACACGAAGCTTATTCCGCGAAACTCTCTGTCAGCATTCAGAGAAGCAAAGTAAAGTTGCTTTTAGCTTCCAAAGAACAACCAAGGTGTGGGTGAAGTTAAAATGACATTCGTAAGACAGTCAACTATATGATCCTTTCTTATACTCTACACACGACAATTCAAACATCATCAAAGTTCAGGCAGATAAACCCCATTGACTTCCATCTTTTCAGTCATCTAAACCGTAAAGTAAGCGGGTGAATAACCCTGAACACAGACAGAAACACGGCCCGTACTTTTCAATCGACTATTACAATCGGCAAGGAGAGGTTACCACGGCGTTTATGCACAGTGTGAAGTACTAATTTAACTAACATTATACCAGGTTCTTAAAATCCTCAGCCCATTCCTACCAGGTACAGTAACAGAGTAGTTTGCGTTCTACCTTTGACTCTTTCTTGATTCGCTAGTTATACTCGGAACAATAGCTTCTGATTGACTAAGGTAGATTGCCTCAAACAGATTACTAAAAAAATGCCTTTTATCTTTGTCGTAGACAAATTTGCTGGTATTTATTTCTCCCTCTTGAAGTGTATGTTTCACCAGGCTCAAACTATTTGCTTAGTGCCTCTGACCGACTTACAGTTTCGTACCGCCCAATGGAAAAATTGACACATATCTGGTTCCCCAGTGACCTTCAACAGTCTGTTTATTGCCAGTTGGTTGTTTAACGTTCAGCTGAAAAAATCGAGCCGTATGAATGTTTGTTTCAAGCTAAGACAGTCTACTGTGGTTTGACACTAGTAGAACTTGAGTTAACAACAGAACGGACATCATTGCTTAACAGTTTTAACCTGCAGGCTTTTTACTGTTGGCTATTTCTGGAATGTCTGTAGATGTAACTTAAACGATTCGGACCTTTACATTTATACTGACATTGTATTGATTGAGTTAAGTCCGAATACTCAATGTGTGGACAGTGACATGTTAATTGTTATTAATTATGATCGAAGAACATTGTGGTCCAGACTTTTAAACGTTCCATGGGCAAACGAATGATGATTAACTAGGAAAATATTGACTCACCAGATCAGTCAGGTTGATCTCGCGCTATGATTGTGACCATTTGACGAACGACGTTATCGTCAGGACTGCAGCATAGGACGTTTGTCCAACGATTAATCAGAATCGTTTACACAACCAACTAACTGTGATTTAATGCTTTGTGCTTACTTCGTTTCTACTAGACCATGCTGTCTAGTCGGAAGATGAGCTATATTCATGGTCAGCGATATAACGACGAAAAACAAATTAAGTGGCACTTGCTGACTTCAGTTGTTTACTAGTAACCGGATTCAGCTACGTCTATGTCCTTTCGTTGTGGCTATTCTGGTTGACTCATTTTACTGTAATCATGAACGTAACTGGCTATCCAGTTTATTTCGTCGTACTCAGAAGAAACATAAATACTGTTGCAAGATCCCATCAGGCTACTTAAGTAAACAGGTTGAGCTATAGAAGCGTTATTGCAGTCTATTTATTGTGATGGTTTTTTTATCAAAGATGTCAGTGATGAAGACGATTGAGTACAACGCCTTCTCCTTATAACTCATGTCACACCACACTCCTTTTTGTCTAATTGTTGGGGCTGTTGTAGAGTATGCACTGGAAACCGGGGACCAGAAGAGGTTTAAAAACAGAATAAGTCAAACTAAAACAATTGTGGCTACAGAAGAGCCTCAATCGACGGGCTGAAGGTCAAGTATTTAAAGAGAGTTTGATGACTTTATAAATGTAAAGCTTACTCGCCCATGATAGAAAATTCTTAAGCGACCTCGATCCGTCGACCATGAATATGTAGAGACTGTCACATCATATTTATGTATGTTAAGTTCGTAGTACACGTAGACTGCTTGTCATATAGTTGAATCAATACAACGATATGTTTGCATGCCTTGTGTTAAACTTTCATGTGGTCGCTGTTATTGTGGTCTAATCGTGACGACGTTCTTTTTTTTCACACTAGAATAATCGGATTCTTTACATTGTCTGTCGTTCACAGGGAAACGTTTTCCAGCTTACATCGGATCTGGTGCGCTGGACTCTATTGTGAACAATTATGATGAGTCATTGTAAGTAGCTTTGCAACGTTGCTGATTCATCAGTTTATTCCGCTGTGAATGTATGTTTACGACTGCTTGCATCAGGTGGAACCAACAGCCAAGCAACAAAGAGGTTAGAAAACGAGTATTCGGCATTTGTTGCCAAACGAGTTCTTCGGTTCACTCTTTAGGGTCACACAAAATAAGATAATTAGTTCAGATACTCAGGATCTTGGCGAATCACTTTCCACCTTGAGCGTTCTTTACCGATTTCCCGGTTGATTGGCTTAAAGTTTGAGGTGAACAGATAGAAGCTTTGCGTAAATCAATTAAGTCTTTCAACCACGGGTTGGTCGTTGTAAGTCGGATCGTTTACCCGTCTGATATTCCGTGACTCACAGAGGTTTTGGTGAGCTGACTGCTAATTGAGCTCAGTGATGTGAAAGTTGTTGGTGTTTGACGCAGCTGCTTGTGAAGAACGTGCACCTAACGATACGGAACAGTGACAACCGTAAGAAGGTTGTACTACCTGTGACGCCACATTTTCACTTATAACTTGGATGTTTGTTTGCAAGCACCTTGGATTCGAGTGCTTCATTAAAGACATGGCAGCTTTTACCAACTGGGTGCCCTCCATTTGCCTTCTTTTTCCTTGTCTCTGGCTTGTCCTACTCTTTACAATCGTGGGGCAGTTAATCATCAGTAGAAGCCACTTATATACTGCTCTTTTTGATGACAATGACAACTGTACTTCTGTATTGTACCAAAAGACCACCTTCAAACCCATATGCCATTGTAACCGTTGTTTATCATTGCGACTTCAGATACATGTTCACTGGAATATGCTTAATAGCTTGCTAAAAGCGATGCGTAAAGTAAGTGCCACTCCGTATACAGCCATATTACATTAGAGTTCCCACTACCGGCAGAGTAGCCGTAAAGTAATTTCCTTATCGTAAGCATTCAGCTCCTATGAAGAAGACAGTGGAAGACAGTTGTTTCCAATTTCGTTAAGTTCCATCAGCAAACCAAATTCACGTCCCACAAATAATTGTCATAGTAATAGGAAAATACTTAACGGCATTTACTAAGTCACTGGGAAACAATTGTCAAGGTTTCAGGGAAGTATGATGGTTGGTTCCCATAACTGTTACATATTATTTATTTCGTTTTATAGAAAAGCGTATGCCGGCTAAGTAAAGTAAGTTTCCCATTACATGTTGGTTTTAAGCGTGCGTACCTACGACGGTATAAAGTTCAAAGATGGACATAACATGCCTTTTGATTAAAACATATGAGTACGTTCAATTTCAACAAAACACAGACGACCTTCGTCTGAAATTTCATATAAGCTATACACCATTACTTACTTTCTCCCACTGGGCGTCAGTGTAGTCGGCTTGATAGGTTGTCATCATCAGACTGTTATGTGGACGTAGTGTTGGAGATGCCAGGAGCTGATACTCATTGTGGTGTGGACATATATCCATTGTGGGCCGGAAACATGGAAATAGAGGTAAGGGATCGGTCAGTCGGCGATGCAGGCTTCTCGGTCCGCGTCCACCAAAGGGTTCTGGGACATCCTGGTTGTGAAATGATAAGAAAATTATGAGTCATGGATAATATACACATAGAGATCACTGACAAAAGTGTGCACAAAATACTTGTCTGCTGCATGTCATTTTATATTGTCGTCTTTGGTACAATGTACAATTTAGCGCCCAAAGTCGTATTTATAATTTCATGCCACCAATCTTCAGACAGAGGCTTCCCTACCAGTTACATCATTGTTTCAATTAGTCGGACACACGAAGACCGAAAGAGGATGGAATCGGCAATCTCAGTTCTACCCGTCAAAACTCTTATCCAATTGGACTGCCGGTCCAAAGGACATCGTTTGTAAACAAGAACTTATCAGTTATATATAGCAAGTCACCCTTCACACAAACTACTGTTATGAAATATTATTAAATTACGGTGTTGCACTCTCGTGTTTCTAGCCGGAAAAAATGGTGGCCTGAAGTGGACTGTATCAATCTGTAATTACGGAGTGTGAACAATCTATGTACTAAAACATCAGCGTCTTTGGATTTACACAACACAAAATTCACATTCAGGCTTAGTTACCCAACCAGTGAAAAATCGGATATTCCTCTTTTTCGAAGAAAAAACGCAAATGGTGTGGGTGAATCGCGCGGGAAAGTCATGTATTGTCATTAAGTACTCACAGTTGAAAGCCTCAAAATAATCTGTAGACATCAACGAACTTTGAGAAAACAGAGCGCAAGGTGGTTCTACACTGATCAACTAACGACACTGGGCGTGTAAGGGCATCAACAAAAAACAATACGCCTGTCAACACTCGAACAGAATTCCGACGTACTTGGTCATGAAACAATTAGCAACATGAGGCCATAAGGTTGAGCACAACACCTCATTTGTGATCTCATTATGCAGTCGCAACCCCAAGATGTTAGCGTTTTCCGACGCGTTGTTACTCAAGCGTCACGCACCGGCTTTGTTGGCAGAAGTTGTTGACGCAATCAGTCTGTTTGTCGTGGCCCTGAAACCGTTTATCCCACCGTGATTTTACCCATGTGACGTTCGTTCATTTCACCGTTTTTTCGTCATGCTCTAAGCTTGTATACCTACATGTTTTATCTAACCAATCGATGGGAATCAACTAAGTGCTTGAGTCTCATAATGTGTGACATCTTGCCGGCTAGAAGTATTCATGCTAGAGTGGCATTTGACCAACTGCAATCACGATGTGAATGCCATGACTATACACTTAGTCCTTAACGCCTAGAGTTTCATTCGTGCATCTGAAGTCACGTCTTCCGTCTCTTCTATCGATGTACTTTATAGGACAATCTAGGGCATTTATAAGACCCTCACCTTTGTTCCCGGAGAACGGCAGTGTCCACATCTAACCATGATTGGCACAGAGCAAATCGCAAAATGGTTTACAATGACTTTGGTCTTTGTAAGAAGAAACTCTGTGCGGATACTACGAATTATGTATATAAGATAAATTATGTGAATGAATTAATGGATGAAAGGATATATCCTTAGGTTTATCATGTGTAATTGTTTCTGTTATCGCATACATACCTCCAGTACGATATTAGATGCAACAACCATTTCCCCATCAACAAAACATGTGTCCGAATAGTTATTCAATGAGGGACTAACATAATCCGGGTTCTGCTGTGTCGAACACAGTGGCAATCCATCAAAACATAATCCATTCCAAGCAAAAGGCTCTTCTCTTTCCGAATAGTTATGACAAACGTCCAAACCGACAAATGACCCCAACGAGATCTGTCCGGCTTCGTGAAGTACGTCGACGGAGGAGACCTGAGAAAACAGTAACCAGACTTGTTTTTAAAGCAATAATTGGATGCAAAAATCAGCAAAAACAAACGATTGTTCTAATAGAAACGATAAATAGGCGACTAATTCACTGTTGCTCGTAAGTTCTGACACCGAGTTACTGTTGAATAAGTTTTGAGTCGCAAGTGTGTCAACACAGATTTCAATTGCAGTTTTACAACGTATCATTTATTTATATGCCGCTTATTTCTAGTAGCCGAAAGTAAAAAGTAGAGCTGAATGGGTCATGCACACAGAGTTGATAGATAATTGGGTGTGGTCTCTCAGTTTAGCCCCTTCCGTAACTTAAACCACCGGGAACTTCCAGACGTTAGCACTGCTCTAACAGACCGGTTCAGTCACTTTCGCCTCTACGCGGTTTGCTGTCAGGATGAACAGTAGCTCGAGCCATAGTACGGGCGACCACGGCTCAAACCTAAGAACGGTAGTGATAACGATGGCAGTTATAAAAATAATAATAATTATACTAATGCAGAGGAGGAGCAGGAAGCGAAAGTAAAGAAGGGGTGACTAATGGAACGTACTAACCTCGGTGCGACTTCAAATTTGTTTCACCACACAATATGGTACCAAAAGAAGAATACTGAAACATTATGCAACCAGTATAAATAAATAAAATTACGGCATCCTTTTTACTGTTATTTTATAAATAAGGCAGTTGGATTTACTTATAAATCACAATAAGCAAATAACAGTACAGAAAGCTCGTTGATCGATCTGGTTTACCAAACGTATGGATTTGAGTATATCTTTGTGGGTCGTTTTCAATGAATTAGTTGACGTTTGCTTCATCTGCACTCCCAATGAAGTTGAAAATGAAGACTGAACACAATTTTTTCATTTGAGTTTCACAAAAAAGTGAACACCAAATTTTTATTTCTGAGTGCACAAAGTTATTACCGTCAGGTACCTCTCGTCGTCCTTCTTGAACGAGGTTGCTTCCATAAAGAGATCCCTAGCATGGTTTCAACAAGACGTTTTTGCTGTTTCTGACTAAATTTAAAATCTATGCGGAAACCAAAGAATTGACGGAGTTGACCATGTTTACTTGCCATTTACATCATCTTACAAAACTCCCTTCTATCTTTTTAGTTGAAGATATTCGAAGAAAAGAAATTTTATCACGGAAATTCACAGATCCAAAGCCTATGGAAAAGTCGCTAACTTGTCTTCAGTGCGCCACAAGTATGACAGTTAAGACTGAAATGTAGCTGTACGATTTTGCTCTGGTAGAGTTCATAGTTAGCGTTCGTGTTCTCTTAATCTGTTGTTTAGTCGCTGCATCGAATTAGTTGCTACGAGTTCAAGTAGTTGACATAGTTTCTGGTTGTGTGAATACACAAATGCCCAGTCAGCAACAGTCAATGTAACTTCGTACTAGATTGTGGGAATCACAGGGAAAAATAAGCATAAGGTAGCAGTGAGTAGTGCTAAGTAGCAAACAATGTGTCTTAATGGTTGAAACAATTACACTGTCTATCTGTCGACTTGCCGACCTTAAACGAGATCATCACGTGTACGGAGGTGCAATCAATTTACCATGATGGTCAGACAAACAGTTCACTCCGGCGGCATGTTTACCAACAGAAGTCTTTGCAGTGAATCTGGTAATGGGGTAATCGCAACGTAGACATGGGTCTGGATTATGTATGACAATTCATGCAATAGTTGAGCCCTGCGCTAAAATTATCAACCTACTAAGCAACACAGTAAATTATCTCCCGAATCCCAACGTCAGTAGTGTGAAATAAGACGGCCAATCAGTGATTTAGCAAACAGAAGTGAAAGTAACTACTTGTAAGTTAGGAACGGTTGATCGTGTTGTTTTCCCTGTCTGTGAACCATGTGACCCATCAGGCCTCTGCCTCAATTACTAGGGAATTCGATGCCTAACTTGCTTGGGTGGAGTACACATTGTCGTCATTTTACTTACTTTTCGGTGCAGCTACAACAGTTCCTGAATGAAGGATGTTCCCTTCTAGCATACTCTAACTAGTACATGTTACACCTACGGTGGTTGTTTGACATTTTGGTATCAGTATCAACCACTGTTGTATTAACGTCCATGATCGAGAATTATAAAATGGAATGGACAAAGAGATGAACGCATGGCTGATGTTCAATTTTCTTTCCAGATTTCCACTCCTGGGTCAGAGTTGCCATATAACATTTTGAAAACATGGTCACATACTTTGATAGCTTGCACCACTGATGGAAATCCTGCTTAAGTGTTTAAAATCAACCCGCGCATTCCCACGGTCAAGTCAGTGTGATCGGTTAATTAGAAAACTATCCTTTTTGCCAGTCTTATCTCAGTGATTAAACCGAAAGGAACTTTTAGTTCTAACGCTGTGCACAGCGGAAGTGCACACATTGGCTCTTCCGAGTTTGAAGGGCTCAAACAGACACGTGACATATGACACAATTAAATGAAGAAACTGTAAAAATCACTGGTTCGTTCTGATGGTGGATAATATCGTGGAACACATATCGTCAATTTTGCCAGCTGTCAGTTCACGATACGAAGTACTTGAGACCTATATAATGACGGTCAAAATGCTTATTACACACAATTATTAGATGGTCTTAGAGCTCTTTCTATTGGTAGCATCGAGTGGGGATAGTTTATGTTGGGTAGTACGAACTCCAGTTGGCAGATTTTCGGGTGAATACAATGTCACCTTGTTTGTATGGGCCTCATTTATTGAAATACTAAAGGATTAACTATAGACTAAGTTTAACGTGATATTTGAGTTACTTGCACAGTGCAACCACCCTCTGCAGGTATGAAGTTTGATCTGGGGGTTTTCGACGACCAATGTTTTTTCCTTCCAGCAATCTGTTGAAATAAACGTCTTATTGCCTTCTAACAGGGGAAATACTCCATACATTCATCTATGTTACAATGGATATATAATCTTCCATGTTGCACCCTCTTTGAATCACACATTGCTACTCTCTACCGGTCTTCCTGTCTTCCATCTTTAAAGACGCTTGTAAAATGTTAATTCCCAATATCCAGTCATTATAGTGTTGACTGTCTTGATTCGCTACTTTTGTTTTACCCCACGATTTGGAACTTGTACGTCAGAAGCAAGCTCCGTGCTTTGTAAGGAGTACGAAATGTTCCAGTAATTGAAGCGGGTGTATGCAAATGGTGCGAGGGTCATCAAGATTGCAGTCAGTAAGTAAGTGTGATGTCAGAGCGAAATCCATGTACTAAACCGAAGATAAGGAAGTAAACATACACTGTCATGGTTGGTAGGCGAATCAAAGAGAGGTCTTGTGTGTACCCAATGTAGATGGACGCACGCTCTTTTCGTTAATGTGCCAAATGTCTGTCATTCTTGAGGAGAAGTTAGTGCCATTCAAGAAAAATTCATCAACAAAGTGCCGTTTGTACATAGGCGTCTACCCTGAGGAGAACAATCGTAGGCAAGAATTGACATGTTTACTAAACAACGAGCACTGAATCATAATACAAATGCACTGGTTGACGATTAAGTTGCAGACTCCGTCACTGAACTTCTACAGGTAGCAGAAAATCAGACTGCATGAAAATGCATTATTTGCTTAGAAGTGAAAGTCAACTTTCCAGATTACACTTCACGAGATACCTTGCACCAGATCCGCACTCGAGTAAAATAAATGTATTCCACTTTATGACTTATTTTAACCTGTGAATGCTCATCGCAGGAGTTGGTAGATTCCAGTGTGAACTGATCGATAAATGTTGCTTGGGCAGTCAATCATCTGGATCATTTGATGAATTCCATATGACAGCTGGCTGGGTGGGTAACTAGGTTTAGATGTGAAATTTCTGAACTTCCGATGTGATTTCGTAGCTTAGCCGACGGAGCATTTGTTACATTTGGACATGTTGTTTCAGTCGCTGGTACGCATCTAGCCGATGTCTAGATTTTTCACAAGTGGATCTCTTCTAAATTAGTTTAACCTTCCTGAATTCTCCTAATCCCATTCTCGCAAGTCAACAGTATCTGTCTATTTCAGAGGGATGACCAAACACTGATAGACGCCTTGATTACACAATGTAGACAGAGCGTCGGACGGAGAGGCTAACATATCTATGAGTCCGCAGATATAGTTCGGACCAAAATAAAACCGTTTATGTAATTACAAATAACTAGGAGATCTAAAAATTGGCGAACATAAACTTACATTACCACCGGACCAACCTACCTTTCTACACCGAGAAATTGCTTCTCCCGGTAAGACTGACAAAGCTATCACTGCATCATCACAATAAGGTGAGCGACTGGATATATAGTGTGGGGTTCTTACGTTGTCTGCAACGTACTGTATTCTGGACATCGAATGTGGACGGGGCGGAGGTTCCTTCTCCTGGGGTAAATGATATTGAGAAGATAGGGATAAAAAAAGAATTATTTGTTTCAAGTCATACTTGGCTTAACAACAACGCAAAACTGGTCCATAACGTAGTAGATTGGGCTAACGTGCGGAATGGATACTTCACATCATAGCACAAATGAATGGTAACGTCTTCGTCTAGTAAGTCAAATCATTTCCCTTTTTTAAACATTATAACTCGACTGTATGGTAGTCCATCATCACTATTAACGAAGATTATGGTACATATGGTACATACACGTCAAAAAATAGGTATACGGTCACCCTCCATGTTAACGCCTTCCTTAGTATCAGGTCGAGAACGCTTTTTTCAAAAAACAAAAATACACCATGTTGTTTTATTAGTGTTCAACCAAAATATAAAAAAACGGCCACAGAAATATGACACAATCTTTCCAGGTTGCTGTTATGTCATTAGGCCGTGGCGTTGGTCAACTTTAAGTGGTCGCATGGGCAGCAAGTGCCTTGAGCTATAGCTTAGTTACCTATGACCACGACATGCACTCACTGTCAGGTGATCGCGACCCAGATGAGTAACGTTGCGCACTAATCTCTGCCCGCGTGAAGGTAAGCTCACTGGTTAACGTCAAACAGATGCAAACAGAACATATAAGAAATTGACTAAAAATTCGTGGGATCAAGGGGGTCTTATGCGTTAGTTAAGAATGCCGAAAGACATCCATCATACGATGTGGCATGGGGGGTTAATATTACTAACGAGACGCAAACGATAAATATTATGACCAGCTTCCAACGTAACAAAACTGACAGTGTCATTTCATCACTTGACCATAATTTCCAGAGAGGACTGCGCAGCAGATGGAAAAAGTCTTTTGTGGCCGAAGTACATAGAAATGTTTGCAACCACTTCGGCAGACCAGTAGCGAAATAGTTTGTTGAGTTAATCGACCGTAATCAGTTATTAATTGTGAGCAGAAACAATCCAACCTTGAAAGAATCACGGACATGCTACGTTGTGAAGAAAATATGTGATTCAGTCGATGCTCAAAGGATAGCTGCCTACTCTTCTCATGCATGGCATTTCTTGTTGTGGGCTTTATGACGAGAAGAATATTAGAAAAATGTATTATAGCCTTGTTATTTTTTGGCCAGGTGTATATGTATTCACCATACCGGGTAAGGTGTGCTGAATCCTGTTAAATAAAAGATTACGAATGAATACACAAATAAGTCTGAAACGAAATTAAACACAACCTTGACTATTTCGGTTGCAAACAATGAACTACCAGCTGGCTCAATGCCCTTAAATGATAGATACGACATGATCACAAGGTAGAAAAATTGGTTGATCTTGTGTGTTTCATATCAGATAGAAATCGTCTGCGTCGTAAATCCGGCGAACTCAACTCCAAATATGAAGGCTCTATACATCATTGACAGTTCGTAGACTGCAAAGATCAAGCGTCTACGTTACTACCAAACAATGATGGGACGCTACACGATGTCATCGGGGTTCCATTCCCTACTTGGTTTATACTTTCGAAAATCCATTTCAAAAGGACGTGCTCCTGAAGAATATACGGAGGAAAACGCCTTTGGAAACAAACCAAATTATTTGCAGTTATACCGTGGTTTATGGGTTGCTTTATACAACACTGCGCATTGACAACTATCAAGATATTTATTAAACGAACCTTCTAAATGACGGGATATATCAGACTCCTTGTAAGTGGGTTTATTATGACTTATCAACCCTGCCAAACAATCTATCGGTAATACAATTTCAGTGCTCATCGGCAGCGTTGGTGGATTCCAGTGTGAACCAACTGAGAAATCCCACCTTAGCAGTGTGTGTTGTGGATCATTTGGTAGGCTCAGTATCAGACAGTAGATTGAGTGAGCAGCTGAGTTCAAACGTGATATTTTCAAGCTGGTGTCTGGGTCTGTTGTTTCTGTCGTTGGATCGAATCTAGCCGAAGTCCATGTTTTTCGTAATTGAATCTCTTCCAAACACTTATACGTAGTTTTTACTGTTTATTCAAGTTGGTTTGAACGCGCGTTTTCTCCGACTGTTAAGAATAAGTATGACATTTTGGGTGAAAGAAGGGACTATTTGTACACCTATATCACTTCGAACTAGCTATACTACTTTCCCACAGCTTATTCAGGTCCCTTATAAGTCATTAATCTCTCATCAAGGCCTTTTGCCAATCGTTCTGGTTTTAGCAGTACTCAATCACCACCGTTGTACTATCACATTTTAGTGACAATCTAATTGCTTGTGATGAAGTTCCAAACAGAGTTCGTTTTGATACATCGCACACACTGCAGCTGCATCTATCCTACTGTGCACGAAATTCATGCACCAGATGTTCACTTAACTGTAATGCCGCAATTCAACGTGGGTTGTTTTATTCATTCCTAATCTTTTTCTTTTACACAGTACAGCTGAAATGTCAGTCAAGAAACTGTCCCAGTCATGTAGTTGATGTTTCCTCTTCGTTTTGTCAGTTTGGATAAGGTATTTCATCTTTCAATTCTTTCCAATGTTGAAATATTTCATATGCTGACCATGAATTTCATTGTGAAATTTGAATTTGCTAACACACTGACTTGGCACTAATGGAGCCGTCGACTAAGCTGTAACCGTATTGTAACTTATCACTTGCCAACATGGTAGCAAAACATCGATTCACACCAGACATGTTAAATGGTACTTTCACTTGCCAATGCTGGCCTCAGGTGGTGAGACTAATAATATTTTATGAACAGCATACGCTTTCTCATTGGGTTACTTACTTTACTGTGTTTCCATGAAGTGTGTTCAACAATCAGATGCAAGTTACACTAAGAAGATGAAAACACATGGTGGATATCCACTCTGTCGCTGTTCCTTCTCCTTAACTCTCAAACGCAAAGATCCGGAAAGTACACGAAGCCGCCGAGTTGTTTGATGAGTCCGTTAGACATATGCACAGCTGGGGAGTTGATTTAGATCACAGTGACTGCCTATATCAACTACGTTCGGCCATATTTTCGTTTACACTCGAATATAACTCACCCTGAAGATCATTTGCTGAGCTGGTTGTACAAGATGAGATGTGATTCGGTGCTTCTTGATTTCTGGCACGTGTATTGAGATCGTTGGATATGTGTCGTTGACCATGTGAGCCGCATACGGCGTTGAGTGTACAAATTTCCGTCCCATTTCAGGATTTAACTTATATTGGAAAAGGTCACTTGGTTTTCTTTCAAAAACACGACTCGCTGTCCTAATGACAGTATTCCGTCCGTATGGTGGTTTGTTAATCTGAAAGATTCAAAAAGCAGCAAATATTTTATTTGATTCTTTATTTAATAAACAATGTGATGGTTTTTCTGATACTCAGACATTTGATTGAAATGGTAAAAATAAATAGTTTGTAACTGAAGACACATTTCATTAAAATGAGCTTGTAGTGAGTAACTCACACTCAACAGCTCCAAAAAATTGACCCACGGTAATACCGTTTGGTGATGCGGTATGTATTTTGGGCCTGCCCATTCGTTTAGTTAAAAATTGCCAAACAACGAAAGAGCAACCTTGAATGACAGACAGACGTTGCGTCGTCTGTTTACACATTGCGTCTATTTAAAATCAAGTTCATCTTAAATTTGTTTAACCCCATTTCGTATAACTGTTCAGTTTTCCTTCCCGAAAGGTATACTAGAAAATGTGCGCCTGAACGCTTCAGACTCAAAAATGTAGTGTCGGGATTTCAGTATTCAATTTTAATCTAAACAGAACTCCTGATGTCAACAGCTCCAGTGATAAAAGAATGATGTTTTCAACGCTGCTTTCACTTCCAAGTCAGCCTCATTATATATGTGTATATATGTGTATAATACACATAAAAGCTGTCGTGTGATCGATCGCTAAAATTGGAACAACCCTTCTCTGTTGAGGAATTTGATTAAACAGATGTGACTTCCTTATGGCTAAGTAAAGCAAACCAACTGTCTACAAATACGCACAAACACACTGGAACTCATTTGACCCAGTAACCATTTTCCACAAACCCCAGTGTCCACCATAACTTTGAGCACTGTGTTTAAAGAAGCAGTTGTTATCAGAAGAGTTTACTAGTGGCAACAGGGATAACTTTATACAATGATGTTTGTGTTTTGTTGTTACTTGCCATTCCATGTCATTTGTTTACAGATAGTTTCTTCGCTGTACAAAAACACTCATGATTCGTCGTATGATCTAAACCCTCAGTCCCGTTTACTCAAAATGAATTAGTAAGAAAATAGACGGAATAAAACAAAACTCAAAACATTAACAAGAGCAACCTTCAATTAGCCTCACACCAAATGAATCTTTTTTTCAAAAAGATAGCTGCGTAGTAGTGATTCTGGACGGTGGGGAAAAGGTACCTCGGTTTTCATTCGCGCACTTTAGGGTCTTGGGCAACTTTTGTGATCTTAGGTACCTCTCGTGGAAACATTGAAATCGACTTTCTCTTTTATCTTAAAAAGTTTCCAACCGGTGCTGCTTCGGATCCTTAGATTCCTGGAGTGAACCCAATACAGCCAGCATATGAGACGTGGCAAACGTTAAATAGGCAGGTACAAAACTCCCTCAGCTCACCCTTATCTATATGATGGAACTGCTGCAGTTTAAAAAAATTCTACATGGAACATTACCTTTTCAGATGTGACCTTATCATCACACAGGACCAATGTTCATTAATCGTGCGTACGTTGCGTACCGTTTTTAAGACACTGTGCCCTCTGATGAATGTTTTTTCACCGGCAAAATGCATGACGATATTAGGTGAAGATGACCTAGGAGTAGAAAAAACAAACTAGAACTACAATATTCTTTCTAACATGGAACCTACAGCAGTCAACAGTTGAAGAGAATTTGACCGGTTATATACCATACTTCACTCATTATCATGTCCGGTCACAGCTACCGTATGCTCTGGGAATTTTCAATCTGCTTGACACAAACCTCTTTTTATGTTTATTGAGACCGAGGGCTAAATTAACAAGAAGAATTTGGTATACGATTGATGTTGTTAGTGATGCTGTTGATGATGTTGTTGATTCATTAATCAAACCGAGTTTCGTTTTATTGTGGAAAGGATTTTGCACGGGATAGTTGGAAAATGTGTACCGTTACAACAGAAGCCAAGTTGCCCACGAGACAATGGTAAATCGATTTCTTTACTGACAGAAACTTACGTTCTTTTGTTCAGTTCTCACCATCTGTTTTTGCATTACATTTCTTGTTCTTACAGGTGGAGGCATACTGTTATCCACTACACTCGTTTCAATAGTCCTTATCGTACTCGACGTTGCTGGCACGTGCAGGCGATCTTGCTCTGGAGTCATTGTGATAGAATGAGAACTTGTGAATTCTTCGAAAACCACCGATGTTTGTCCTGAATCCGTGGTTGACACTATGTGAGTTTCCTGTCGGACTTCTGTGGGGAATGAAGGCTGTCATTATGAATGTAAAAAAAGCGAAAGAATATTTAAGCAATAGGATTTTTTTTACGTCAGTACAGTATTTTTTCAAATCGTAATTAAACTGTCCACATAAAAGCCGGCAACCGTTCACTGCAAATAACATCATTATATGTAGTTTCCCATTGACAAGATAATGTGAAAATTCTTCAGGATAATTGAGCTGATATTGCCTTGGCTGGATTCGTTAGGGGTCCTTATTGCTGTGTTTATCACAAATGATTTAGAAACTTAATGCCAATGTTATTTGGTGTACTTCACCTCATTCCCTCTATTT
Organism: Paragonimus heterotremus; assembly: GCA_013368495.1. NCBI lineage: Eukaryota > Metazoa > Platyhelminthes > Trematoda > Plagiorchiida > Troglotrematidae > Paragonimus > Paragonimus heterotremus. The sequence continues at coordinate 73,868 of LUCH01000858.1, read as the reverse complement.
TGTTTGAACAATTTCAACTTTTGTATCACTTGAAGGTTGTTGACCGATTTTCTAGTACTCTAGCTAATCTGGGATAAAATCCTAACAGTGAAAAACGTGATGACTAGCCTCAACAAACGGTCGGTTCGGATTTAGCGTGCAACAAGATATACGTCATCTAATCCAGTGTGAACAAACATTTGTGAATATAACGTTTCCCTGTTGCCAAACAAGACACAAATGAAAGCTATTTGGTACCTCATATGATATTAAAACAGACGACTTATGTACCGTGTAGATGAATAGGCCAACAGTGACTGACTAGAGCACTTTGGTCAATAACTAACAGCTTCAGCTTACTGATGTGTCACCTGCTGTTGGAGAGGATTGTGACTTTATTTTCTTGGTATTAAATGTTTGGAAATTTTATTGGTGTATGTAGAAGAACGCCATAAAAGTAAGCACTTACTACCTTGCAATGAAGTGTTTTTAACAAAGTAATTCGGTTGTATAATTTGTCAAACCACTGAATACAAAATTTTCACGGGAAATTACAGTTTCTTTGATTTGCACGGTAAATCCATCGATTTGTTTAGCAAACTACAAGTCAAAAGTTAAATTATTAATATGGGTTTGAAATCTGAGCTACACATACGTGATGGTACTCGTCTTTTCATCACAGTTTACATAGGTCAAAGATAATCACTAGAAAAGAATTTTGCTTTCCAAATATTCGCGTGGCATTGTATGGGGGGCATTTCTGCTTAACACTCCTAACTCCAAGTCAGCAAAACATGGTTTGTTCGTCTTGAATGAGCGGTCACATAAACTACACACGTTTAAGAAAATTTCAACTTTTGTTGATGTTTGCATCCAAATTTATTGATTACAAACAGCAAATAATAAAACAGCATGCACGGCAACATATTTAAATTACATCACCGCTCAAACTTTATCGTTACAACGTCTAATGAGCAGATTACGTCAAAATATGCCAAGATTCGTCTTTATCAAAGGCATTTTTGTACAAATTAAGAGACCTGTTGCTGATGTGGTTTGTTTAAGAGTGCTTCTTGCCCCTTATTATCACAATTCAAGATTTACCAACATCTTTGTGCTTCCTTGCCAGTTACACTTTTTTCGTGTAGTTGTTGTGGTCTTTTACAGGGAGATCTGATGCTGTTAAAAATAGTAACGCAGTTTACGGTCTAAAGCAACGGTATTTCATGCACAGACTTTATCAGCGTTACGGTTGGACCCTTTTTCAAAGCATATACAAATGTTGCCAGCGAAACCTTTGGAGATTACAGTCATTCTCTAATTCCAGACCAGTCTTAATCCTCAACCACTTCCATAGTACGCTTCATACACGAACTTCTATACTTTCACACTTATGCATACCATTCTCTGATAAACTCTTGTCTGATCAGAATCGCATTTAACCCTTAATACATTGTCCTATAGCTGACCAGGAGACAAAGCATACGATATTGTGAATCTCACCGTCACTTTGGATGTACATCACTACCTTAATATCAGATTTTCACCATAGTAACTAATCATTTTTTATTTTTGTTGTTGCTGAATGTTTGAAGATATTAACAGTCAAGATTCCACACTTCAGACTAACACTTGACATGACCAGCGTAGTATCTAAACTGACTGACAAGATCCCACTATCACAGGAAGCATCACAAATGGTTGTAGATAAGCCACAAAAAGGCAACCTTTCACTATCCAGCTGGTTTGAGGTAAACCGTCTGGTCACGTCGGCTACACCAGTTCTCTGGCTATTATGGTAACAGATATGTGAAAGCTGTAACGGAAAATATCCAGTTTCCTCCTCAAACATTGCCCAATAAATCACAGTTTGACCTCCGTTGTATTTAACTCTAATATTGCTTAATAGACGATAATCATACAGTCGACTTTAAGTAAGCGTCTGAAGTTACTTTTAAAGCATCACTGAGGTGTACTGTCGATTTCTGAAATACAATTTTGCCTGTTACTTCAGCGGTTACTACGAGCAATTTTAGTGTCCGAAATGGGAAACACATTAGACCCCACAACTGCCGAATTTACGAAAGTACCCGTAATCATATTTATCGTCAGCTGCATTAGTTATAACTTCATCAATCCATTTTCTATAACCGTTCTGGATTAGTGCTTCATTCCACAATGATAACCGCTCCTTTCAACTGATCGCTTCATTGTTACCTCATCGCTGTTCATCAGATTTCAGATTGTTGTTCTTGATATATCCGCGGAAACGGAGCGGAAACGGAAAACGAACTTTTCCATACATTCTCAAAATTGTACACGACAGAATTGGAATGTGTTTATGACAGCTGTTCAAATCCTCTACTTTATTTTCGCTCACATACAAATGACCTGAATGGAATGCGAAATTCTACCTGCAAAGAATGATACCAAAGTGTCTCAAAGCAGTGGTCCTGTGAACAACAAAGATACCTCATAAAAACATAACAGGATGTAGACCGTAATCAACTCCATATTTATTTGATCGGGGGTCTTCCGTCACCTGCTAGTTACAAAGATTCGTGTTTAATATCAAGACAACCTTAGTTCAAACAAATCGTAGTCCCGACAACTTCTGCGAAGTCGCCCGTACTAATGGCCGGCCTGTTTACCACAGCAAGTACAAAAGTGGGTTATGTGATATAATTACTGATACACGGGGCAAACTTGAAGCTTTTTATTCATAAGGTACGCAAGTTAGATGTACTAGCCAACACCAAGCATGGTTCCTCGTTCGGACCTCTCCTGGCCGATACACTCATGAGAAAGCTTTTTATAGCAAAGATAGACTGACAGTTCGGACCTCATCGGTGTGTATCTACTCATTCATTTGTTCCTGTGGAGCAAGTTATATTGGTTGAACGTCAACCCAACTTCCAAAACGAATCCGAGAACACCATCCACGGTAGCTGGGGCACGGAGAATCACGATCGGTCAACAGTGCTATCCTCGCTCACCTAGTTGAAAACAGACATCAGATGGCAATTAATGAAGTCTTTAAAGTGGTGTATCCCGTGTCAAACAATTCATCAAAAGCTGTCCGAATTACAACACTTTGTACTGTCGAGGCTATTGGAATCAGGCTGCTTGACCCGGTATTATGTTATTAAAAACCGTTTGTTCGGGCGCT
>LUCH01000858.1:9365-23130 GCA_013368495.1 Paragonimus heterotremus | reverse complement strand
GGTGGAATTCGGAAACAGTAAAACCTTCTGTTGTAGATCACGTAAATTTATTCTAGCAATCAACCGGTCGTGGACTTGGGTCTGTAATTGGTCTTCGAAATTACACCGAGCAGTTTGAGTCTGAATTTCGAGAATTAACTGTCTGATATCCTGATTTCCTTTCTCGCGAGCGTATGCAGTGGAGCTCGTTCAGCTGCTTCAAAGTTTACAGGTCGGACATGTGAAAGCAGCAGTTTCTTCAGGGATTCATAGGGAAAGGAAATCGGTGGATCAGGAAATGACAAATTTTCCACCAAGCTATGCGCATCTTTGCCAATTACAGTGAGGAAGTGAGTGGTTTTTCCTCTTTCATCTCTTTACCTGTGAGACACCATATTTCGAAGCGTTCTGAATAGTCCTCGATTTTTCTCGACGAATTATGAGTAATGAGAACTCCAAGTGGACAGGAATCCAGCGTAGAAATTTGCAGGAGTCCGCGACGCCAATTGTGATGTTTAGGAATACAGAAATGAAGTAGTTAACTTAGCTCAACTCCAGAGCTAGCCTCGACACAATAGTGATAACAACCAAACTAGGCAAAGCAAGCAATTTATCTTTCCAGTGTAATTGTACAAGTTATTGTCAACAATTTAATAAAACAACAGTAATGATAAATAAATTGCTTGACAATCACCACAGAGTCATTGGGTGATTGGTTACGAACCCAGGAAACATCAAGAGACCTACATGAATTTTGCCATCTTTCTTAAATTAACAACTGTAATTGTCAAATTATAGCGTCATGAACGTTTCTAAAGCTTTTTCAGCTTGGACGGTAAGTCAGTTGTAGACCGTATTTATCCGGTAGACCAAAAATCCTGATCTCTCTGATCCTCGTGTTCGGCTGGAAGGTGGTGTTTTCAACTAGTTTCTTATGCTACTTCTACTATGTAACACAGCTGATTACTGACTAACCAGGTTTTTCTACTGAGAGTAACTAACTTGTAAACCACACCTCGTCAACTGGCAGAACATCTGACCAGCTTTCCAATCCAGTTTAATAATTTGCAACATCACTTCAGTTGGTGATGATAACCGGTATGTTCGATGAATTTTGCGAAATCGTTGTACCCATGGAATAAAATTGCTATATACCACATGCCCCAGTAGGCACAAACCAACTTGCAATATGCCACGGAAACTCGCATCAAACCATGCATGCTTCTACCGTTAACTAAATCTACGCTGAAAACCTTACGGAATAGTCACAACTGCATACTAAAATTATTCATTCACAAACGTCAAATATAGTGGTATTCAACTCTGCTTTATTTATGCGACTGTACTTACAAAGTTGAGTAGGTCAAATCTTGTAAAGTTCCCGTATACATTGCAGCTCGAAACCACATTTCGCACGATCTCATCAAGCCATGCCCTTCTGGTCTGATGTTAAAAACTATGGAGTAACTCATCGCTTTAACTCGTACAAGGTTTTCGTCCACTTAAAGATTGTGAGTAATAAAAACAAACTTGCAAAAACAGAAAGTTCGTCTGAACATTTTACACAGTGTGGTCAGACGAAGGAGAATGGTTGGCCGAATCAATCCTTAGCTTCAGACATCGTTGCTAAGTGCCTTTCATGAAGTGATTAAACGGATTGAAAACGAACAACTATTTATGCAATTTCAGTTTGGGAGTGCTATTTCAGATGAACAGTTTCAGTGGAGCATTTCTCTGTCCTTTTGACTCAAAATTCCAGCAGTGCCTTACATGAGTTGATCCATCATGATTTCGTCCTTAAGGGTCAAACACAAAGGTCAAACCACCATACCAAAATCAATCAAGTCTTGGTTGTTCCTTTCAGTGCGACTGTTGTGCAGCAGGATATGTTAATTTTAAGCCAGTTAATCAGACAGAGAGAATCACAAAGCATCACCCAACGTGAGCTGAAACCAGTCGTCGAAAAGTTAGCACAAACACCCTAGCTGCAAGTCTTGCTGACACCAGCTACTGTGAAAGTGCCACCAAATACATTCTCAGTTGTTTACACTGTTCCAATCAGTCAGACCGAGATGGTCCAACAACATGCTTTGATAACCTCTGAAGTGATCGCAAACAGATTGCGCAACCTTAGATTGCCCTCCCACAAAAACTTCGTTGCACCCATTTGTGCCCGAAGTTTGTCAATTGCTATTCTATACATGACCGTGTCATGCAACGATCAACTGAGTTACGGTAAAAGTTTCGGCGAGACATCTCATTATATTAATGGGACATTTAGACCGGAAGACTAACAAAAGTCGTTCCGATGAAATCACTGTCAATTATGAGATACGAAAATAAACAGCTGGCAAACAAAGGTAGATTATTTGAAGCACAGAGCCCGAGGTAAATCTATCCGGATATCTGTAAGCAAGTAATGTGGTTGTTAGGAAATCTTTCTCTTGTGTCAGGAAGTCATGTGCACAGATTGGTCGGGCTCTGTCGGACAATGTTTTAACTAAACCCCGCTTGTAAGCCATAGGTGCAAAACTGGAGAACTGGAGATATTGACCTTTCCAAGTGGCTTTGCGATAAACTGACCGCTGCAGCGTGTCATCAAGGCGTCCCGTAAGCATAACATCTAGAATAGCTAGGCTTTCATTACGAGACGTAAATTGCGAAGCACATCCTGGAGACAGGTCACAACGTCGACCCAACCACGTCGTTCAGGGTGTTGCTACGGCACCCGGACCCAAATATTCTGGTCACCAGTGAAGCTGTGCTGATCAAACAAAGAAATCCAATGTTGTGTGTCCAAAAATTGATGGTTCATACCGTCCACCTCTCCTGGTATCGGCCTTTTGACCAGAAAATTCACTCTGTTCAACTACTGTTGCCATGCCCCTTTGTTATATATTTTGTATATATTTAGTATGCAGCTGATGAGATAAATCGAAATGTTCACTTTCCCCAACATTTCTCTTCCTGCTGTTCTGACAAAAGCTAAGTTAGTTTAGACCCTGCGCCTCAAACGTTGACCAAGCGAATCGGAGAGTATCATCCTACTAAAATCGGGACTGATATACGAAAGTCTACTGTTGTACCCAATTTGGATCATTTGAATAACAGCGGACAATACAGCGAGATAGATCAAATTCTTTATATATTTAACAATTTCAACTGATCAATTAAAACCTACTTGAAACCGAACCCAGTCCAATGTCAAGGCCAGGGTAATCCAATTGTGTAATCCAAAATTGAATCGGTAAAACTGTTTTAAAAATTGAACTTCACGGAGGCAAAACATTTTGGCGAACAAAACTGTTTTCAATCAGTTTTCATCTCAGACTGCTACAACTACATCAGATCAAGTTCGGTGATCGGAAACGAGAACAGAGCCAAGGCGATCAGAGACTAGTACAAAAAGGAATACAATCTTACTTCGCTAACTAACTAGGTAGGTTTTGACTAATAATTGGAATAGGTAGAAAGAAAGGGATAAAATTGTCACGTGGTTTCCATGCACGTTCCTGATCGTAATAATCCCAAGGTGTTTAACACTTCTATCCGCATTGCTTTTCATGAACACAAGGAAAGTGCACTGATATTTGACAACTAAACGATAAGGAATTTCGTGAACGATATTTTTCATTTCAGAATCTTCTAAATATGACACCTTGACAAAACCATATTCTGTTTATATGATCTAATGAAACTCACTTATGTATAAGTGATTTACTTTTCCATCAATTGCTGATCGTGATGACAGCACACAATTCTAAAACTACTTTTCGGATCACTGTTCAAAATTTACCAGAATCCACGCCAATATTTACCAGCCTTCCAGTGGTGTAAAGTTTCTTTTCTTCATCACTTTGTCTTTGTCCATTGCTTGTCATCCTCATATTTTTTTTACGAACATCGATACATTCCGCAGTGTTGCTTGACATTTTCTATTCATGAACCAGAAACAGAGGCAGTGCGTCCGAAGGTACCAGACACTCTACCAGCTTAACTACGAAAGTATTCCGGCTTTACGAAAATCGTTTGAAAATTCTTTTCAGATATTTCTGGTACCCAAATTTTGTAGCCCTTTTTTATATAATCGCTCCAGTCCTGAATTTAGTCGGACAAACTCAACTGTACAAACTGTTTCACTAGTCTGAAATTCATTGTGTAATCTACTTGCTTTTATTTGGTTTGTTTCACAAGAGATATACTTTTTCTTCTCTATTACACTCACTTCTTATTAATCACCCATCATTTATAACAACATAATTTTGCTGTTGATAATGATTGCCAAAGTTCAGGTATGTAGCTGGTGCTTTTGCACATCTCAGTGTCTACCCAAAATACCGTGAGAGGTTGAATCATATTTTGTTTCGAATTCCGTGGTCGTTATTTGTTTACGTGCTGCTCGAATATGGTTTGATGGTAAAAACGAATCTCTATCGTGAGCTTGGAAATTCACACATCTTTACTCAGTCAACCTGTTGAAGGATTCAAGGGAATGAGCCCCGAAACAGGATTTTTCAAGTAGTTTGCGCTGGAATCCAACAAGGTTACTATTATTTACTGAACTTGCTCACTTGATGTAGTCCAAATAAAAGTGCGGTACGGCTGGAGGACTGAGTCCACGTGTGAAATTTTCAAACTCTTCGAATGGTTCTGTAGTTAATTTGGTAGGGTGTTTGTCTCAATTGGACAAGCTGTTTCTGTCACTCGTTTGAATCCGGTCAAGGCTAAGATTTTTGCAATTGTGTCCTTTGTAAATTTAAACGATCTTTAATGCAGTTTCGTTCATAAATTAGCCCAATTTTCACATAACACAAAGACGCAATTTCACCCTCCCAGGGTGAAACTTAATTTGAATTTTTCGTTCTCAAAGTTGCGAAAACAAACCAGCTGCTCGCAAACAACTTAACGTCCTAATTTCAAGAACATTTTGGTAGCTTGCACTTGTAACAGTCTGCCAGACCTTGACAGATGTTCGCTTTCAACATACAAAATCAAACCACACAGTCTCATTCATATCACCGTAAACACAGCATCTCACTTTGCGACCACTTCCCCCCCGCTCTTCCTGAACACTATTGCCCCTTCGATCCCCAAAATACTGCCTGCATGCACTTATATTAAAACTCAAAGTTTGCTTATTTTCTCGCACTTGTACATCGTTTCTTTTGAAACTTTGCGTGCAAATGAACTATTCACGCTAGTTTTGTTTTTCAATACAAGACAGTGGGTTTAAGCCGATTCACAGCACCATCCGTTTTGGTGCGTTGTGATTAGAAATGGTGACTAGGTTGGATAATAGCCAGTACTCATTGCCTCAGATCGATTAATCACAGTTGTGATTAGATCACAAAAGCTTCACTTAATAGCGACACAACAGTCGATTCTGGTTGGAGTGGGTTTGAGGATTCATTAGTACCGATCACGTTGCCGACAATTTTGCTGATGTGGTCTAGCGTCGAAAACAAATCTTGGGTTAACCAGACTTGCGGCCGTACATGGAATCAACAAATGGTCGTTTTGATGACTCTGTAGATGAGAACTAAGTAGTTGATGAGGATTAAAACGATTAAATTAGCAGTTCGGGCGGCCAGTACAAAATATGTTTTTTTGGAGAAGGTCGTTTATGGAAAAGACTGAAATAGAACGTTTAACAGTAGTAAAACTCTCTTGTTTCCTACTTATCTATCGTATCACATGGATGCACCCGTTCATTATTTTGGTTGCAGTAACTCACATTCGCTTTTTTAATTCAGTAAGATTGTTTCATTAACAAGAACGTCAGCGTACGCTCCAGTAATAACATACACTAAACTTTGAGAGCGAAATAAAAGGATAAATCAGATGGTGTCTACCAGCTCAACACTTACCACAGCTTGACCAAACAAACCGGTCGATTTTAAGAGTATGAACAAATAAGAATAAACTAAACACCAGATAATCGATTATTTAAACGAGTCAATTTTGAATCACGCAATTACCTGAGTGACCACATTGATCACGCAAGCTGTTGTGTACGAAGGGAGGCGGGCAGATTAGCCGACTTGGAACATCATTCGAGAACTGAGCGGCACACCAATTTTTGCATATAGATAACAGTTGGAAAGCCTCAGGAACACTTATTCCGATCATGGTTTCACAAATGCGATTGGTGATTTAAACATGTGTGCTCGCTTCGGTTTCCTAGAAAAATACCATCAGGGAACATTCTGTTTCGTTCCACGTAACTTAAATATTTTCATCTGGTTGCGACAAGCGTCACATTATATGGATTAGTCGGTCAATAGCCACTCGGATGGGTGAATACATTCCAAGTTGATTGTCGGGAGAGTGAAAGGTTACACGCGCAGGTTGTTCTTTACGGGGGCGAAATGGAAATTCTCTTGTCGCTAGGACCCTGCTTGAAACTAGAAGCATAGTAAGTGTTCGTGAGAAGTTCTGAAACTCATTGTGCCTTCTATACCGAAAGAACATCTAGTCAACTTACGCCCTGAACAACCGTGTACCCTAGGCTTTTCCCCTCATTGTATTAAGCACCAGCTACCACCACACCTTCCCTGGTCTTACCGATTACGACTCTCGCAAGTTCTGTCACAGAAGCTCGGGGACTGAGGGTTCGAGAATGAATATCCGGCTGGTCAACCAAGGAATTAAACAGCGAGCGGGACTATGTGGCATACAATATAGTGGCACTGTATGAGTTACAGAGATGTTCTGAAAAGGACCAATTCCGCACCTTCAAAAATATGCTTGTATATCGACCGACTCAACCACCATTTGATAGAGACCGCCAAACAAGTGTTCCGAAGGTAACTTTTTAACACTTGTAACAATAAAGGCAACAATGTCACAATATCACACGGATCAAGAACATTGTCACAGTAGTACACAAACTGTTAGAAAAATCAGGTTAAGGGACACATAAACGGTAATACTTAATAGTCGGTCGGGAAATTTCTGTATCGACAGAGACTAAAAGTTTGCGGAATTCACAGGTTACTGATATACTGTCCACGGAGATCATTGGCCACCGTTCTCCATTTAGAATGACTCCCTTTGGTCGAACTCCCATCTATTTGGCCACAAAAGTTGGAGCCACCGAGGACCTCCTTCCCTTGGAATAATCTGCATCCTTCTCCGATCACACCACACTTACCAAAATACCCCATTTCAAAGCAAAATTATCGCAGCTTTTCTATTTCGGTCCGTAATCAATGAATGACCTACTGCAAAGTCGATACTGATTATATTATATTCGTATCAGACACCACCACCCCGGTGAAGCCATGTGACTACTACTCAGTTTCTGTTTATTTAACATGTACAAAACCCCTGTCAATAGTTGGGCCCTATTATTTCTCTATACTCGACAATAATTTGGTCTTCTAGAACGAGAGGAAACGTGGAAGGTAACGGTCGTCCCTCAAGGTTTGCTCAAGCAGTCTCACATAAAACATTACGATATTTATTCAAAAGTAATTTGCCCAATGTCCATGATCACATAATCCACGGCTTTCTGACAGGCGGCTAACCTGTACAGTTCACACAACGTTTTAATTTGCCAACAGAGTTCGGGTACCAAAGAGGCAACAAGTGTCTTGGAAGCTGGACTTATTTTCACCCAAAAAATCCTCACCACGAGGACCCTGTCATCCTTTGTTTATCATAACCTAGTGGGTTTACCTTTCTCTTTCTTTTGACTTCCATCTTCACTTAAACAGGCATAGTGGTCCAGTAGACTAATGCACCTATACGAACGATTTACCACTGTTAGCTTCCTGAATAAACCTTTCAACAACAGACTGAAGTAGTTGCAGTATAGGTTGTTCAACATAGGTTTGAACATATCGCACTGGGAGACTTAATGTGTCCACACAAAAATGGATGAGCATATGGCTGTCACCACTCTCTACTAGTGACCCTAGAAAGTTACTGAAATCACCAAAGCAGCTGCTCTCCCTATGACAGCATTCAAGATTCAGAGCATGTCAATGACTAGGAGTGGAATCTTTTCAGCAACCGTCTCAGCAGATCTATCAACAGTTCCAAATACAGTGAAAATAGTGCTTCTAAAACCACAGCGAGGAGCAAACAGTTTACAGATACACTTACAAAGCTTACTTCAACTGTGTTTTTGTATCATCTATGAAATTTTATTGTGTCTAATGGTTAAGACAAACGTAGAAAACTGACCATGAGGTCTAAAAGCAAAGTACATGCAGCATTTTACTGAAACGTTAATTCAGAGGTTCTCGGAATAATTCCTCTCCAGTCATCTGAAGCGAGGACTACTCATTATGAGACGGTATTTATCAAGATATTTAAATCCGTAGTGGGTTACACGTCAACCTTCATCGCAGTTAATTTATGATCTTGTCTCCATACCGTTTTTAGCGCCAAGGGATTTCCTCAATGAACAAGAAAAAAGCATAGTTAACGAGACTTGAAAAGCTTTGTAATTCACTCGATGATCTCCGCCCGCTACATTCTCTAACAACAGTTACTTCGTACGGGTGCTTCCGGGACCCCCTCCAGAATCCTTTCTTGCCCATATCTAGGAAGTGATATAACTTTTAGTGGACAAGCTACGTGCTACTCACAGAACCACTTAAAGCCAAAGAGGCACTTGACATGTTAGTGTGATATCAATGGTAAACGTTCAGCAAGCACATTCCACTAATGGTGGATTGACATAACTGTAACAAATAAGTGTTTTTTCGCTTATTGAAGCTCGAAAAATTTTGCTACACTACTTTTTGCGTATTGAGAAACGAAGTTCTTTCAGTGGTCCAGAAATTATCTTCTCTCAGAGCCATCTAATTTCTCCCATCCAACACCCTCAGATTCAAGGTTGGTACAACCTCTTTGTCACTTGTGACCGAAACAGAATAGACTCAAGCGTAAACTTGACCGGTAAACACAGCTATCAAGCGGCCATTCATTGAGCATACACTATTCTTTGTCAAAGGAACCGCAAACTTTTCCACAGTGGTGCAGTCACACAGTAATTATAAGCACTTTTCTTGTACACATCACACAACAAATTATTTCAACAGATGTGTTTCAAAATTTCATATATCAAATGTGAAAATGGTACACCTTACGTGTTAAAGGCTTTCTAAAACATTATATTTACATATGTGGAATCAAGCATAAACCTCACACAACCACATGGAAATTATCAACATCTTCTGAGTTACCATTTAAGCACTCGACTATGTGCCGCGTAATACATGAATCACATTGACGAATAATGCAAGGTATTTGTGACGAAATGTGCAGATCCCACAAGTGGATGATATAGGCTTCTCGTCAAAATTACCAGCACATAAGTTGATATCCGTTTGACAACCCACTTACTTCGAGGTTTCTGCGGCAGATGAATGATTAGATAGTCTAACGACAGAGGAGGAGTAATGTTTTCCCAAAATGAGGGCGAGAAGTGAAACCGTTAGCAAGTTGGAAAAGCAATATTTTTGGTTTTTATTAAACACGACTGACCATGAGGAATGTGGCAATACGCTAGCTAGGCCGTCACTATCTGTCACAAGTTTGTGTCCGCAACGGACTGGTGTACAGCAACATGGGATAAGTAGTAAAACAACCTAAAAATCTCACAATCTATCAGCTAAGTGTCATTCGGCTGGGTGGGTGGTGCCTCACACCCAACGTGGCAGTTACAGGCAGTAGTGAACGACTGTACGACGTGGTGTCCAGTTTCCTTTGTAGTAATCAAAATATGCGGTATTTTCATTACAACCCTCAGTTTAACTATGTTCTTGTCAAAAATTAGCCATAAAATGAAAATGGTGACGTCCGAGACATACCTTTTTGTATAATCATCAGTCAAATTACACAAAGGTACATATGACAAACTTATGAGGGCAAGTTAGAACATTGATTATTCGAGTTAATGTGGATTATACAAAAGTTAACGGGCACTTGGTGACCGTTCTGGACCGTATTTCTGTCTACTTTTGACCAGAAACTTTGTACCTACGATCTACTCTTAATCTGAGCGTCTAAGATTCAGGCAATCGGATAAGGATGACCACGATAACATTTGAAAACTTAAAGCCTAAGAATTCGAAAAGCATTTTCAGGCTGTTTGTCTGCTGTTTGCGACCTACATTGGCCGGACTGATAACTCTACAAATATTATCAAAAGAATACTTTCACTATCTGCCATCGTATTTACAACCTAACACACAATCAACGTAGGAAACCAATAGTTCGCTTTCGGGCTTTGTAGGTAACGATAGTAAAAACGGTAATGAAAAGCTGAGAATCATAATAACTGCGGCAGTAAATGAATATTCTACCTTTTCGCTCCCGCTGCTTCTTCACCGTTCATTTACCATTTGAAAATAATAGGCTGATTCGTTCCACTGAACTTTGAAAGACAGCATGTAGTGAGTAACTAATCGATTCATTTTGTTTGCCTCCGCCAGTTGCGATTACAACGTTACATTTGTAAATACAGACAGAATGATAACTCGAAGTGCATTTGACTTTTAACTACATAAGCTTCCAACTATTGTTTGTTTCCATTTTCCAACAGAGTGGACTCAGATTCATTGAGTTCGTTTAAAAATTCCAATATTAAACAACCATAAATTTTATTTTTTGTCACTATTGAAGTTTGCTGGTTCTGCGACGTTATACCGATTAGCAGCTGAAAGTGTACAAACCGTTGACGGATTTTTACTCTATCGCCACGTAATGCTGTGAGCAGACAAGCGTGTACTGTGCGCTTTTGAAGATGATGAGGATTTTGGGCATCACATAAACACGAGTTTTGACAATTGTCGACATCTTATGGGCATACAATACATTCCTATCAATTACCATTTTGTTAAAATGAGATATACACATGTATTAACCTATCGATATTAAAACACTACTGTGCTGAATGAACGAACACACAGAGTATTCAAGTACTAGGGTTGTTTTGTAAGTAACCAGATGCAAGCCTTCCGGAGGAGTCTGAAATTGTCGTGAATTGAATAAATTATTTACTCTGGTAAAGTTTTTCATCTTATATATGTTGAAAGGATATTTATCTGATCCTTCCTGCATTATTCCCTCCAAGTGACTGTTGGTGAAACCCGCATTATGGAAGTATATCTCCGTCAATACTGCCTACTTGTGTCTTCATATAGTGGACATTCAATAATTGAATTCAACGAACGAATAACAAGAGCACGATTGCGTATTGCCAAAGTCGTGTGGATCTCTTTCTATGAGAGTTACTTTGGTTATGGGTGAGTGGTTTAGGTGGTTCATTACATTCAAGTATTAATATATTATAAGGAATACATCATCAAGAATTCAATATCCTGTCCAAGGTCACTATGCTATAGAAATCTCCGATAGTCTCACGAGTGTTGAATTTACAATACTAACGGTTAGCTGTCTTTACATTTTCAGCTAAGTAACCTTAGTAATTAACATGTGATATACCTCACATGGTAAGTATTAAATAGCCTTGCATCTAAATGCCAAGTTGAACCAACGATTTTTCTTCTAGATAAAACCAATACCTTAGCTCATCATAGAAGCATTAAAAGAACTAGTATCAAATGATATGTGAAGGTTGACCAGAAGTTAAAAACGTAACACTAATCGTTTTTTTCCACTAATTCTTTCAGGTCGCTGTATTTTCACCTTTTTGGTTTTGTGCAAAGTTAATTTGCATCTCCCGTTACAGCGGAACCTTTCGACAGAGGGTCGTCGTTTTATATTTGGTGAAAAATCGTTATCGTACGCCTGCCTATGTTACCAAAACAGACTTGTTCAAGTCACCTGGCCGGAAGTGGCACGAATTTAAAAAAAAACCTTGTCGATTTAATTTTAATATACATTTTATTGTCTTCTTTTGAGGTTTGCAAAAAGTTTTACTGAATTATTCCTAAACTTATACTGTATTTAACACAGTGAATGATTCCAAAGCGGTAATGAAGCATTTCCTACAGTCACTATAAAACGTGCATAAATTTAACGGCCACAGAAAGC
Organism: Paragonimus heterotremus; assembly: GCA_013368495.1. Classification (NCBI taxonomy): domain Eukaryota; kingdom Metazoa; phylum Platyhelminthes; class Trematoda; order Plagiorchiida; family Troglotrematidae; genus Paragonimus; species Paragonimus heterotremus. The sequence continues at coordinate 11,139 of LUCH01000858.1, read as the reverse complement.
AAAAATCACAAAATCGCCTAAACTCTCATTACTTTGCAATAACTAAATGGTACTTTAAAAGGTTATCACAACCAAAATAATTTTTTAATGCCATCCTAGTTTGACGGCAAAATCTTTGATTAAGGTAAACGACATCATTATACAGAATACAAGTGGGTGATCAGAGTTGGTAACCGCCATTTGTGGTAACTGTCCTCGATAAAACGAGACATTCTCAACTACCGAAAATTACAGAAAACTCAGCAAACTGCATCTTATAATGACCGATTTGCAATGTTTAACGAAAAACCAAACTACAGATGGCATACAGAAATGCGTCCCGCAGAATTGGTTAGGTTAGTTATCAGTTTTTCAAAATTCCACACATGGATAATCAGTGCGTTGATGGATGACTAGCTCAAGCCATGTTTGTTTATTTCTACCACATATTCAGAACCATTGCAAACTACTGCGACGTTTTTGATTGACCAAAGTACACTTACTTATGAGTAAATTACTTATATGAGAGGCCACTTTCAACCAACTTTCAACTTATTGTGAAGTAATGTGGAAAAAGAAGAAAGCAAGTTGAGCAGAGAATATGGTAGGTTTGTTGACATTCAACAAAAAAACAATACTCCTCTGAGGTTGAAGCTATTTTTCGAGTAAGTGAAACGGTTCATTGGTCGTGCATGTCTATTCATAAGGCGAGAGCAATGAACCAAACGTCCTCATCTCGAAAGCTTGGGTAAATCAGCCTAACTCCACGAGAAGCATAAAAATAAATGCAACCTCATGCTTAAAACTGTGGCATCATCAAGACTGCTCTTACCATTCCAAATTAATGCAAACTCTCTGAAATGTGTATTATGCAGGGACACCTGGTTGCAACGGATCTCAGCGATTAAATGAACTAATGACTGAGCACGCCGTTGCTAACAGTTTGGACGAAAAGACAGAAAATGAACGACAAGTTTGTCGGTGTTGTCATCTAGCATTTTCTGTCCCATTAGAAGAAAACTTTGTGTACATGAAGCGAGGAGTCACGTTGTAGTTGAGATTGCACAAGTGCGAACGAATCATCCACACACATTCACCATGTCGATGCTGGAGCAAACTGTTCAAGTTCCACCGACTTTTCTTAGGGTGTTTGTTTGACGTGGACTACACTAGGTCATGTATACAATCAGTTGTCTTCACACATGCCCACAATAAATCCGTCATAACCAGAGCAGTGTTTTACTGGTCCAGGGGAGAAAACTGTCGTAACAGACGATACGCATAGGACTGCTAGCCGAACGCATATGATACCCCACTCTTAACGCGAAGGGTTGTCAGTGTGATCTCTCATTCGGGCTATCTTCACCTCAGGAGTCCATACAAGAAAGAAACTTGTCTTGGAGTCTCCATCCTTATTAACGGGGTGTGAACAAGTTGCGCAACAATTTCGTCATACCGTGTTCAGTTCTCGAGTCAGTTGGGCAAAACTTTGACCGGATCAATGTGTCAATTGTAAATCAAAGTTTTAGCTGGTTACATATATTGTTGAAGACTGTTTTGAGGACAGTTTAATGTACCTTACCGGTCCACTGTAGTGGAACTCAACCGTGATAGCTTGAATACCCACTAACAAATAACGATATCTCAACGATAGTCAATGAGAAGGTTAAATCAAATAGTTTGGATCTTTATTGATGAATCGGCGTACAAGCTTAATTCAGTGGCGCTCGTCCGGACCGCGTCACGCGTGCTGGGTATTGACCGCACTGAATCACATCCAGTTGGAACGTTCCAA